>JABUQX010060280.1:7500-42500 GCA_015478945.1 Trachelipus rathkii | reverse complement strand
CTCCACTTAAACAAAAATTTTCGACTCCGACTCCACTTAAACAAAAATTTTCGACTCGACTTCCGACTCCGACTCCAGCAGTCAAATTCAAAATTTCGACTCTGACTCAGATTAGTTGCTTACAGAATTTACAGTAAACATTTTTTTTTCTCAACAAATTTTTTTATCGCTTGGCTTTTTGAGAAATAATTATACCACTTTCCAATGAATCTAATCTTCAAATGCTATACGGTAAGGTACAGTAAAGACATATAAGAATGCAGGGCGAACACATGACAAACAAATATATTTCAGTTTCGGAAACAAATGTATAACGAAATAAAATGCAAATATATTTTTATTTTTAATTATAAAACAGCCATTATAAAATTAACAGTTTAATACTTCAGTTTCAATAATAAATAGATAATAATTTAATAATAATAATTTAATATAATAATAATAATAATAATATAATAATAATAAATAATATAATAATAATAATAATTAATAATAATAATTATATAATAATAATAATATAATTAATATAATTAAAATAGAATCGCTTATGAAATAAAAACAAAAGAATTTCTGATAAAATTAAAAGAACTGGATTTTAAATTAGGAGAATATATATATATATATATTATAAATATTATATATATATAATATATATATATATATATTTATATATATAATATATATATAATAATAATATATATAATATATATATATAATATACTTAATATATATGGAGATTGCCTAAAATACACAAAAACTCAGAAAATTAACCTTTTGAGACCTGTAAATATCAATGTTGCGGAACGGATTACACCACGAAACTTGCCCAATATCTGAACAGGCAATTTATTCCGACCATATCTTATAAAACTATTCATAGTTAAATTCAAATAATGAAACATTATGTAATTATCAAACTTAAAATTTGAAAGACACAATAATATTCGCCTCACTTGATGATAGAAACATTTGTTCATAAATTGATTACCGGTTTCATTGATAATTGAACATTAATATTAACGAGACTGTATCACCAAATACCTACCCCCACCAGAATAATATCAGAACAACATATGAGAACCTTTTATTAACTTGTTGTACTTAAACACCGTTTAAATTTAAAGAAAACATATATCTACAAACTGATGGAGTGCCGATGGGCTCACCACTTGGACCTACATTTGCTGACTTCTATATGTCCAATCTGGAAAAACAAAATCCTTCGTGAAACAAACAACTTTAACCCCGTATTTTACATAAGGTATGTCGATGACACCCTCACTATTTTTAGGAACATAGATCATATCATCAGTTCATCAATAGAATTCAAGAGTTGTCATGCTTAAAATTCACATACGAAACTTACAGTAGATTAATAATGCTATCTGTTTTTTAGACATCAAAATCAATGTTAATTCTGACAGCTCATTATCTACAGGCATACATGTCAAACCCACTGATTGTATATGAATAATAATAATAATAATAATAATAATAATAATAATAATAATAATAATAATAATAATAATAATAATAATAATAATAATAATAATAATAATAATAATAATAATAATAATATAATAGTTCTCCTAAATTTTCGACTCCGACTCCGACTCCGACTCCACTTCAACAAAAATTTCGACTCCGACTCCGACTCGACTCCGACTCCGGACTCCGACTCCGACTCCGACTCGACTCCGACTCTGACTCCGACTCCACTTGCACAGAGTTTCGACTCCGACTCCGACTCCGACTCCGGGAAAATTGCACGACTCCACGACTCCACGACTCCGACTCCGACTCCGCAGCCCTGCAGTACCTACACCAACTCTAGTATACTTATGAAAACTCTTGTGTTTAAAGAAAGTATTACTTAACACACATATCTCTCTCCTCACAGATATCAATCACCTTCCTACAATTCTCATTTTCTCCCGACCCCCCAAAGCCACCTGTTATACTATCCCTTTTTTGATCACCTATCCAACCATTTAGGTCATCCAACTCAATCAATCTGAAACTCCTACTCAGCCCATCCAAAACAATATTCAGATTACCCTAGAAATCGCACTCTCTTCAACATTACCATCAGATGGACCATATGTTGCAACCACACATACCTTGACCTTTTCTAACTTAAATTTAATCATTAGAATTCTAGTAATCACACAAGCAAAATCTTTAATAGCTCTCTACCACAGGTCACTCATCAGAATTGCAACTCCTTCTCTCCCCTTCTTATTCCTTTCCACACCAGCACACACACATTTCACACCAAATCACTCATTTCACCGTTTCCTTTCATCTTTGTTTCATTCACAGCGAGCAATTCAAATTTTCTTTTTCTAAATACATCCATCACATCTCTCCTCTTCTCCTCAACATTTAGTCCTCTAACATTCAATGTACCTATACGATTCATACATTTTCGCCGAAAGATAGAAGGTCACTTACGGCGATCACAACCTTTCCGAGGCATGCATTAGCATTCCTGGCAAAAGATAAGTGGTAATGGGCAACCAACCAAACTACGGATGATGTTGCATGTATGTACGTATCAACATTGCCTGTTCTCTTGTTTCTAATAATTTATTATTACTGTTTTATTATCATTGTTATTATTATTAATATTATTATTCTTAATTATACATTATAATTTTATTTTAATTATTATTATTATTTTATTATTATTATTATTATTATTATTATTATTATTATTATTATTATTATTATTATTATTATTATTATTATTATTATTATTATTATTATTATTATTATTATTATTGATGAAGTAACAGTTCTATTAGTGATAACGTTGTTAAATCAGTTAAAAAGCTTTTAAAATATCACTTAAGAGAACCGAATTAAAATACGTCTGACTGATTCGAAATAGATAAGGAAGTAATATATATATATATAATATATAATATATATATATATATATATATATATATATATAATATTATATATAATATATAGTAGGGTGAGTTGGGAGAGATCCACTAAAACCAGGGAGTGGCGTAGTACCCTATATATATATATATATATATATATATATATATATATATATTTATATATATATATATAATATTAATATATATATATATTAATAATATATATATATATATTTATATATATATATAATATACTATATATATAATATATATATATATATATATATATTTAACTAATATATTTCGACATTAAATTACTAGGTTATATCTAAGCAAACACACAAGTAGACAGCAAATGGTAAACACATAAAAATACAAGGTAATTGTTTGTCAACGATGCACCTGACCTGTCAGTTGTGAATTAGTAAGTGTGACAACCGTGATAAAGGGGACAAACAATGCCACACATCTATTCAAATCAGGAATTTGTGAAAATGATGTTTGTTTATTGTTTTTCCAACAGGTATGTCACAGTTGCAGTTGAAGAGTATCGACAACGGTTTCCTCATCGTAGATTCCTGATAAAAACGCATTTATTAAAAGCATATTGACACATTGTGTGAAATCGGTAATCTTCAACTTCACATCACATCTGATCTGTTCAGTAGACAATTGGATCTGAAGTAGAACATTCGTGGATATAGGGAAACAGAATCCCAGGATTAGCTCAGGAAGAATTTCAGCTCAACTTGAAATTTCTCAAACAAGAGTTATCCTCATTGCACAAAATAGGGCTTATATCCATACCACCTACAGCGTATACGGCACCTCTAACCAGGTGACTATGTTAGACGCATTCAATTTTCTCGATAGATAATCTCTAATCGTCATTTGGTTTGGTACATTATTTTTACTGATGATGCAATATTCACTCGTAACGGCGTCGAAAATACTCACAACTCTCTACGATGGTCTGACGAAAATATCCAAGAAGTAATCGAACCAAATTCTTATCATCGTTTTTTCAGTTAACGTTTAGTGTGGAATTTTCGACAGACATTCAATTGGTCCTTACATTATTTAGAAACTACTTGCAGGGGAATATCATTTGCAATTTTTGCAAAAATATTTACGAGGTCTATTAGAGGATATTCCTCTACACATACAACATGCTATGTGCTATTTGTATGAAGGAGCTCCTTTACACTGTACTCACCAGGTTATACATTATTTAAATGGAACCTTTCATGAACGAAGGATTTTTTTCGGTTAGCCTATTAGTCAGTTGCCACCGTCTCCAAACCTCACACCATTGGAAAAAATTTTGATCATGGGGCTAATTGAAAAGTAACGGTAACAAACGAAAGTGGAAAATGATATGCACTAATTCGCAGTATTTTACACACTGGAAATCACATAAAGAAAAACGAAAGGACTTAAGGGAACTGCCAAATATTAAATTTTGGCAAACGAGCCAGAAAATGACAGAGGTCCATGGTCGATTCTTCAAAAAATGTTATATAAAAAGTAAAAAGTCATATATATATATATTATATATATATTATATATATATATATATATATATATATATATATATATATATATATAATATATATATATATATATATTATATATATTTTATAATATATATATATATATATATATAATATATATATATATATATATATGAGATGGACCGAATATTCATATTCGCATTGTATTCGAGAATATTCGCATATTTTTATTATTCGTATTCATATTCGTATTCGAAATTTTTATCCGAATACAGAGAGAATAGTTTACATTATTGCAAAAATCAGTTGCCACACGTTAATACTAGAGTTGCCTCCTAGGATATTTGTTATAGTCAGTTAAATCCCTGTTTAGACAGTTTGTTTAGATTTACTGATAGAGAAAAGTTAATCGGTGTTGAATTCTGTTGCGCACTATTACAAACTAGAATATTTAGTAATAATGGCAAATACATCTAGTTTGGTCTGGGATTATTTCGATGTCATATTTCGATGAAAAGGCTATCCCAAATGGTCGACAGGGGAAAATGGTCGAGAGGGAAAATGCTCGACACAATATAAAAAAAAAAAAAATCCCGTACAGCCCTCCAGGTAGTTAGTTAGTTAGTTAGGTTAGTATTAAACCGTAATATAAAAAATTCAAGTTCGATCCACCA
Organism: Trachelipus rathkii; assembly: GCA_015478945.1. Classification (NCBI taxonomy): domain Eukaryota; kingdom Metazoa; phylum Arthropoda; class Malacostraca; order Isopoda; family Trachelipodidae; genus Trachelipus; species Trachelipus rathkii. The sequence continues at coordinate 37,418 of JABUQX010060280.1, read as the reverse complement.
CTAATAATAATATATATATATATATTATATATTATATATATATATATATATTATATATATATATATATATATATATAATATATATATATATATATATTATATAATATATTTATTAATATATATAATATGATATATATATATATATATATAATATATATATATATTATATATTATAATATATATATATATATATATATATATATATATATATATAGTATATAATATATATATATATATTATATATATATAATATTTATATATATATATATTAATATATATATATATATACATATTATTTATTATATATATATAAATATTATAATATATATATTATATATAATATTAATATATAACTAATATATATATATAATAATATATATAATATATATATATATTATATATATATATATATATATATATATATTATTATTATATATATATTATATATATATATATATATATATAAAGATTCATTAATTTTCTCAACGTTTCGAGTTGAACGAGACATCCTCAGGAGGCTGTAAAGAAACATATTCATAACCTTACAAAAAGTTAAAAAATGACAATTAACTAAGCTAACTAACAATAGCTTATTCACTTTCAATGATCAATACTATCAACAAACAGATGGAATGCCCATGGGCTCCCCTCTAGGCCCCACCTTTGCCAACTGCTTCCTTTGTTACCATGAGACTAATTGGCTCAATGATTGCCCCATTGAATTCAAGCCCCTTGTATACAAGAGATACATTGATGACTGCTTCCTAATTTTTCGTAATAAACCCCAATCCGACCTTTTCTTTAACTATATTAACACAAAACACCCCAATATTCAATTTACCCGCCAGGATGAAACCAATAACACCCTCCCCTTCCTTGACGTCCTAATCCACCACAATCCCAATGGATTCACCACCTCCGTTTATCGTAAACCTACCACCTCCCTCCTCGGTATTAATTTCTTAAGCTCATCCCCCTTCAAATTCCTCCTTAACTCCATCACCATCTCCCTTCACAGAGCCTACCAAATCTGCTCAACCTGGCAAAACTTCCACCATGAAATGGTCCACCTTAAAACTCTCTTCACTTTTAACTTCTTCCCACCCAACCTCATTGATTCCTCCATTCACGACTTCCTCATGAACATCTTCAAACCAAAAATTCCCCTCCCCACAGCACCCAAACTTTCAGTTTACTTCAAGATCCCCTACATTGGCCATTCCCACCCCTCATTAATCTTTGACCTACGCAAACTCCTTAATACCTTCTTCCCTCAACTTCACCCCCACCTCATTGCTACTAATCCCCTTTCCATTAGCTCTTTCTTTCCCCATAAAAATATGCTCCCTATGTTGTTGAAATCCTCAGTTGTCTACATTTTTAAATGTGCAGATTGCAATACCTGCTATATAGGCCAAACCAGCCTTCAATTACAGCTGAGAATACATAAACACATAGGCACATCATTTCGCACCAACCTCCCCATACTTACCCCCGAACACTCCCCAATCCGTTCCCACACACACGACTCTGGTCACCCCCTCCGCTTCTCTGATTTTAACATTTTGCATTCAGCTACTTCTGATACTGACCGTAAGATTTTGGAATCCCTTTACATTAAACAATTAAATCCCCCCTTGAACTCCTCCCACTCCTCTACCCCTTTAAGTATTACTTAACCCTTCACTCCATTTACTAACCTGATAATTCTGTATTCATGCATTTTTTGTTTAACATATTTACGCATTTTTTGTTAACCATTATTTATATATAAGTGTGAACATCTTTTTACTTTATATATGCTTGCGTGATATCTCTTGCGCTCTGGGATTTTCTAACCTCACACTAACAACTAATATTTTTTGTAATCGTTACCCCTCATATTTGATTCGTTAATTCATTTTTTTTAACTTCGGACTTTATTAGTGTGTTATTTATTTATTGTAGATTTAAATTCTTTTTTTTTATTAACTCCCTTGCAGTTCTAATTACCATCTAAATTAATTTTAGTTTTAAGTTCTAATGCCATCTAAGGAAAGACATTGTTCTTTCATATCACTTAAATTTTTTTTTGTAATATTATGCTCTCTTTATACGTGATTGTAATTTATAATTTCAATCTATTCTGTCTCCCATATTACTCATAATTCACTTATTTGTCATTTTTCAACTTTTTGTAATGTTATGCATGTGTATGTGTGTCTTTACAGCCTCCTTCCTGATGATGAGTCTTGTTCGACTCGAAATGTTGAGAAAATAATAATATTATTGGCTCTGTTCCGTTCTTGGTCATCTTATTTATACTTAAAATACGGTTCATAGAACAAACCATATCTAATATATATAATATATATATATATATATATATATATTATATAATATATTATATATATATATAGTATATATATATATATATATATTTATATATATATATAACATCCTCAGTACCTTTTTAAAATGAATCAAAAGTTAACAATATGCAACGAATTATTAATCAGCTAAATTAAAATATTATCATCATCATCCTCAACATCATCATCTTCCTCTTTTCCCAGATTGAGAGTGAGGTGCGACTTAACAGGAAACACGAAAAGTTGTAGAAGAAGATGAGCGACGTGACGTAAGTAAAGGAAGCCCGTCTATTTGTCTCTATCCATACCCTTAAATTAGAACTTGTCGCTGAAAAAAAGATCATCCTTGAGCTTCACGTACTACGAACAACTCACTGTGGCATCTCTGCAATGTAGGGTTAATCCCTTGGACCAGGTGGCCAACCATACCCTCATAAACCTATCCATTCGCTCCTATTATACACCTTAATTTTTGCCTTGCCACATCACATCCTGTCCATCAGACATTCTTTACTGACTCAAACACTCTTTTGTCTCCCAGAAAGTCGAATTCCAGCAAAACACACACACAACACAAACACACAAACCACAACACACACACACACACACATATAACCGCATTAAAACAACCCACTAAGATCCAATCATTCTATAAATGTCAAAAACAACTTAATAAACTCTTAGGAATTATTTTACATTACAATTTGTATAAGGATTTCCTCAATCCAGTTATTTTCATTTTTATTAATTCTTTAAACCTAAAACACCCGTAAGAATTTCATCTGAAAGATTGCACCTTAGATCAATGACTTTCCATATATAGTTTCACTATACTGTAACTACAGGTAGCAATATACTCGTCGGTGTAAAACCAGTTGAGCGCAATCAACGATACAGTTTCATTTTGCATTCACCAAGGATAGTATTGCACCACATTCTTCCTTCACAACTTTCCCTATTACACCTGCATCATCCGGTTTGATTTTCATCAAACATATATTCATAAATATTTAAGTCAAGAATATTTTACAAATTGCTACCATTCAAATGATTTTAACATCGCTGACCTCCCTTCACTCATAAATAACACTCTTTAATCTAATTTACTTTCAAACTCTCCTTTTACACACCTTAAAAATCTCTCTACCAATCCCCTCAAACTCTTTGGATTCACTACCAAAAACCAAATGATTAGCGTACACATAAGCGGACCTCAATTCTCTCAATTTCTTCCTTTTCATCAGTTAGCACCTTCCCTACACTCGACCTGGGTAATTCTTATCGTCACCCATCTTAATTCAAATGAAATACCAAGAGATATAACACATACTCGCATCACCTACTATAAATTAAACATTCAGTCTCCAATTCATTTATCTTACACACGTTATCATATTGACATACATAATTTTTTATTCTATTCTGAAGCCTACACCAAACATATATAACTAAACTTCCAGAGCTTCCCTCTTATAATCGTCATAAGCGATGTTGAAAATTCCATAAATCCATACATTATTCGTCTTTCACTCTATTTTATCAAGTCATTATGTTCAGTGTGAAAAATTTGATCTCTTCTATCACTATAAATGCACATTTTCTATGTATCAGTTCACAGTCACTCGACGCACTTTTCAAACCAAATAACCAAAAATCTTAAATCTTTCCTGCAACACTAAAAATAACTAACTATATATAGTTCCGTACAGTTCTGCCTCAATTTTTAACTCTATACTTTCCATATCACATATCCAGTCAGTACAATTCTCGACCCATTCTCAGTACATATTCACAGTTAATATCATCTATACCTATTGAATTACCATTCTTCAACTTTGTTACTCTACCTGTATCTCCTCCCTGTTAATTATCTCATCCCCAAAAATATCTTTTCCTCTTGCACTATCAAACCACCACATTAACTATTAATCTTCATTATGCTATGTTAATTTAGATTTTCCCAAAGTGTTCCCTACTCTCCTTACAACATTTTCATCAAGTAACGAAGCATCATCCCTACTCATTATTTAATGAGTTTCCCTTCCTATTCCCCTTTTTCTCATTCTTCCAGAAGAGCTTCATATTCCTTGTAAGCGCCAATTTATCCTCTCCAACTATCATTTACCTATTTTTCTCTAAATATGCAACATTAAGTATTCAATTTTTTCCTCCTTATATTTTTCCATATAACTTTTTTTTTATACTTATCATTGGCTCTAGCTTAGCATCCTCTTTCTTCTTACTTTTAACCACTTTGTATCACCTCTTCATTCCACGCTTACTGTTAAGATTCTATTTATTACTTTTAGCACACCAATCTTTTTCCAGTTGGACTAACAATGCTTCCTCATTTGCATCCAGTTTCTTCAATTTCATCTGAATCAAGACAACGATTTATTGCAGTGCTCTTGCATTACCTTTCGTAATTGATACATGTGAACTGATAAACACACTAACTATTATAACTTATATCCTAATTTTACCTTTCCCATTCATTAATTAGATAAACAAAATAAAAAACAGCGAACACAATATATAAGCCCTTCATTGATTTAACTTCCATCACTTCAACATCTTCTTCACTAACACAAATCAATTTCGTTTTACTCATTTTCAGTAAATATTTGACAAAAATTTGAAATGCTGGCCCGAAGAATACATTATTTACACAAATTACCTTCTCTCTCTCATAGAAGTCAATCAACCTTCTCCATTCTCAGTTTCTCCCGCAACCCCACATGTACCTGTTATACACATGAATTTTTGATACCTATCCAACCATTTTAGTCGCCCAGATAATCAAAATTTAAAGCTCCTACTACCCATCACAACTACATCATTCAGATTATCCAAGAAACGTCCACTTTCACAACACTCACCTCGAATGGAATTATGTTACAACAACCTACCTTGACCTTTTAAAACTTAAATGTAACCATTAGAATTCTAGTATTCACAAAAACAAAATCCACCATAGCTCTTGTGCCACAGGTCACTATAAATCACAACTCTTTCTCTCTCCCTCTCATTCCTCTCCACTGAAGCACACACACATTTCACACCACACCACTTGTCTTCACCGCTTCCTTTCATCTTTGTTTACAGTCAAGCAAGCAATCCAATTTACCCTTTACTAAATGCATCCATCACTCTCTTCTCTTCTCCTCACTATTTATTTCTCTAACATTCCATATACTCAGCCGCTTCATACTCTTTCACCGAAAGATAGAAGATTGCTTAGCACTGTCACGACCTTCTCCGAGGCATGCATTAGTTCTCCTGGCAAGGGATACGTGGTAGTTTTATATTCCTGAATTGTGGGATGGTACCCAGAGAGGAGACGGGACAGTTTACTCTGGTTGGGGTTCAGTTTGTTCGAAGGGAGATATTGGTGAACAGTGAATGATGCTATTTGTTGCGGGGAATGTTTTCTTTGGTTATTAGGTTGATAATTAATTAGGTTGAAAGTGAGGAAGATGCTGTTATGTGAGAATAGTATAATGCTGGTGTGATTTTTTTTCCCTTTTGGTTTATGGGGTTGTTGTAGTGTTTGATTCTGGGGGTGATCTGTTAAGGGTTATTTGCTGCAAAACTGACAGTTATCAAAATCAGATGGCTTCATGATAGAACTATGTTTCTGTTGGTAGGTTGTAAATGTGATTAGAGGGAAGGCAGATATTATCTGAGCTTTGTTTTGTTACGGTTCTAATTTCTGATATGACTGATGATATTGCGGTGCCAAGGCAGGTGATACGTTTTTAAGAAGGGGCGAAGTATTGTTGTATGTATATAGTGAGCGGTCTCTTATGTCAGTTAATTTTTCCAGTTACGTTTGCATTGTATTTATTTTCTGTGTGGCTTGGAAGTATATTATTTATGTGGGGTGTGAATGTATTTGTATCGGATCAGGCCTAGATGAAAGGTTTGGTTTATTAAGGGAGGGGAGATCTATAAATAAATAGGAAAATTATGGAATGAATATTTGATGCTTTCTTCTATCAGGTGTAAGTAAAGTGATAGAGGATTTCTGAGGTGAAGCAGTCATTCTGTTTATGATAGCCATTGTTACAGTTTTTTTTTGTTGTATTTTTTGTGTATTTTGCTTGCTTTATTTATAGAGGAATTTTTGAGTGGCGATTGATAAGTTATTGCTAACTATTATTTTTATAGAGGGGAAGTGAGATATGGATAGGCCATGCATAACAAGGATTGAAGAGTATTGGTGAGGATGGCGCCAATGGTGACTCCATAATATATGTTGTAATATTGTGCGAGCTTAATCAAGTGGCAGGACCAAGTTAGAGAATAATCATTTAGGGTTTGAAGATTGGTGCATTTTAAATGATACCAAAGAGTTGATAGGTGTGCATGATATATATGCTCAGCTGTACGACAGTAGAAAATTTGCTATTATATTCTCTATCGTTGATCGTCATCTAGTTTATACATTGTTTATCTAAAGGTGAGTTGACAGTGTTGAATGCTTGTTGATGTAATTATGCTACTGGGAGTGCGAGAAAGAAGGGGTGGGTTTGGTGATTCGTTATAATTTTGTATATATGAGTTAGTAGAGATGTAGTAGAGTTTTTTATCAAATCCATGTTATGTACCCTATAGGGAAGATCGGAAGGGGCGTTTCTATAAGATTAACCTTTCGGTACTTTGGACATTGTGAGCACAAGATAAAGTTGTATAAAAGCTTGCGGTGCTAGAATAGTTGTATAAAATGGGTTGCCAGATGGTTTGTTTCGTTTTTAGGGATATTATGTGTGCGTTAATGTTTCAACGATTGGGAGATAGTGTTTTGACTTGCATGCGAGTTAAGGATTTAAGCTAGAAAAACGTAGGGCTGCGATTATTTTGTTTGTAAGAAGTAGATTGGAAACATTAAAAAAAAAAATATTTAGGTTCTATGTTCATTTTCTTGATTCTATTCTATGATTGGTACGTGGGTACTTGGTCGCTGTTCATGAGGTGTTGTGTGTGATTTGTCGTGTTACGGAATTGTATATTTTTGTGCATGAGTGTAACTAGGCCATGTGTTTTCGTCTGGTCTTAAAATTGCGTGGTTAGAAAATGCAGAGAGATAAGATTATTTGTGTGAGATTAGAATCGCATAAGTGCTATGTTGATATATTGTATTTAGTTTAATGTGGAAAAGTCTTTATTTCTATTTTTTGTGCATAATATTTAAAATGAAGTATGTTGATTGAATTATGGGAATGGGGAATGCGAATTTCTGTGTGCGAGTCTCTTAATCAGTGGCAGGACAGTTAGAGAATTAGGGGTTTGAAGGTTGGTGCAGTTTATGTTAAACCAACCAGAGTTCATAGGTGTTGCATGATACTGTGCTTCTTACTCGTGCGCATGATCTATTACATTTGGCGCAGATATATTGATTCTATATTACCGGCTAATAAGAGGAGTAATATATTATATATATATTATATATATATATATATTTATATATATATATATAATATATATATATATATTATTATAATATAGATATATATATATATTTATGTAATAATATATATAATATATAATATATATATTTATATATATATATATATTATATATATATAATTATTAATTATATATATATATACGTAACATAATAAGACTTAATTATGTATATATATGCACAGATATTACATATATAAATATCGCGAACTTATATATATTATAATATAATATTTTTTAATCGATATTATATTATATATCCTTTTATAAATGTTACTAATTTCAATGAAATTTACTAAAAATGTCAAAAAATTTTCAAATAACAAAAAAAAAATTTACAGGGACTAAATTTTATTTTTATAGCATTTACCTATGGAGGAAATAATTTAAAAAATCGCAATTTCAATTTCATGAAACCTTACTTGAAAGGTTTAAAATGATTTGAAAAGAAGGGATACCAAAACCAAGCTTATAAATAAGCCTGAAAAAAGCTATGAGGTCTTCAATTTTCCCATTTACAACATTTAAAATGATTCTTTCTTCAAAGGTGGTTTCTTTTTTTTTTTTTTTTTTTTCCATATGCTTATCATAGTTTTAAAGAAATATTTAATTATTTTATCGCCACTCCGGTCAGGAAAAAAAATTTTCGTAGAAAATTGTTGGTGTGGGATATACATTAGTATCGTGGGTTCTGATGTTTTTTTTTTCTTTTTTATTTATTTATTTTTTTTTATTCAAAACTCTATTAAAAGAAAAAAAAAAAATTAAAAGTTGAATTAAAATGGATTTTGCGTGATTGAAGATTATTTGTTGGGGTTTTCCCATTGGTTTTTCATTGCGATTTTTTTAATTTACAAATATTTTCTGGACATTTTCAGCAATTCCTTGAATCGGTGAAAGGCATTATGTTAAGATGGTCGTGATATAATATATATATATTTTATATATATATAGTATATATTATATATATATATATTATATATATATATAGTATAATATTATATATATATATATAATATTTATATATATATTATATAATATATATATATAATATATATAATATATATATAATATATAATTATATATATATATATAATTATATAATATATATATATATATATATATATAATAGATATTTATATAATATATTAGTATCTATATTTAAAAAATATATTATATAATAATATATTTATATTTATAATAATTATTTATATTTTTATATAAATATAATATATATATATATATATTATATATATAATATATATATATATATATATATATATATATATATATATATTTTATTTTATATGAGGCTGAGGTGCATTGTGAGGGTTACGTCGAGGTTCGTGAAATTAGGTTGGATTTTTCTGACTAGCGGCGAGTTCTAAGAGGGTTTAAAGGGCGCGGTAAGGTGGGTTTTCTTTTGACCTGAAGTCATATTCTTACTTCTTTTCTGTTTCAAGTGCATGTATCGCACCTTACCCCAGTGGGAGAAGAAGGGGTGATGATGATTAAGATATATATATATATATAATATTATATATGAATATATATATATAAGTATATTATATATATATAATATATATAATATATATATAATTATAATTAAATATATATAATATATTATATATATATATATATAATATATATATAATTGTTGTTAATAGTATATATATATATATATTTATTATATATATTTGATTTTATATAAAGTATATATATACTTTATATATTATTATAATATATAATAATACTATATATATAATATATATATATATACTTTAATAAATCATTATATTATATATATATATAATATTATGTAAATTTATAAAAAAGAAATTTCACTTTTCAATATATCGGAAGCATCGAGTTTACCAGGTGGTTGCGTTGAGATATTATGTTTCATGAAATTATGGTTGGTTCACTTTTAGGAAAATTATTGCCATTGATCTTCTTCTCTAACTGCTCTTCATTAAACTATTAACTTCATTTTGCTCATTTTAACGCAAGTTTTATTGTAAGATTGACCGTTGACGATTATTATTTTTACTTAACACTATACTTAGTGTCTAAACTTAATTAATCATATAACTAATATCAAGATCGAAACATTAAAATCGTTTTTCAAACTGCATAACAACTCTTTATTGGATTTTCTGGTTAATTCTAGTGATGATTTCTCGAGAAATTGTTCATTGGAGCCAGAATATTGATATGCCAAAAATTAAGGGGAACTCATACGGCAATATCCAGTTGTGTGATGAACCGCTTCACTAAACTTCACTTTCAATTAAAAATGTGTGAATCATGCGTTGAGCATGACCATCTATAATCATAGGAAAGATGGATGGTGCAGAATGGCGAAGCTGATAAATCTTTAACCTGCAACAAAACAATATGTGTATGTACCTTTTACATATCCTTAACTATTGAAAATTAATTAATACCACTTTTTAAAATGGTAAACGGTCCTAATAACAGTTGGCTTCTAGTTTGGAAAATTCATCAACGAACTCCCCACCCTAACTTCTATCAAATATTCTATTTTCTCATATTCAAAATGGTTTCTCAGATTTTTTTGCAATTCTATGAGCATATGAAATAGTAACCTGATAAACTTAATTTACAAGAGGTTTAACCGTGCATAGCGTAGTTAACTTAACAATGAGTTAATTGCTTACCATGTTAGGAAAACATTACTGAAATTAGGGGCTAACTTAAAGTGGCTTTGAAGTGCACTTAAAAGAGATGAAATAACTTAAGAATTTCCTATATTTGTAATAATATTATGAAATGCATAAAATTGACTAGTTTTATGAGACTGTTCCTGAGTGTCTTCACTGTTTATTTAAAATTTAAAAATTTAAATTCGTTTATCCAATAAATCATAAAAATAATTTAAAATTAAAAAGCAATATTTAATAAAAAGTAAATAATAAGGAAAGAACGTTTATGTTTTTTGAATTATCAATTAGGTTTTTTCTCTATCCTCTTGTTGTGTTGTTGTTGTTGTTGTGTGTTATGTTGTTGTCTGTTGTGTGTTGTGTTCTTGTTAGTTGTTGTTGTTGTGTTGTGTTTTGTTGTTTTTCTTCTTCTTCTTCTTCTGCTTCTTACTTTTCTTCTTGTTCTTCTTTTCATTCTTATTCTTTCCTTTTCTTCTTTTCGTCTCTTCTTTTATTTTCCCCTTCAAAATATATCGTCTTCCATTTCTGTTTATTTTCTTTTTTTTAATAAAAAAGTCCTCCTTCAATTTTTATTTTTTTAGGATTTTTTTTATATAAACTTTGAATTCATTAATTTTATTATTTTATTTTTTAAATTATTATTATTTTATTATATTATTTATATTATTATTATTTTATTATTATTATTATTATTATTATTATTATTATTATTATTATTATTATTATTATTATTATTATTATAACGGGTATTATTAATATAATAGTCACATTAAAGGAAAGAGGAACTGTCAATTGTTTTAGTAGTAGTAGTAGTAGTGGTAGTAGTAGTAGTAGTAGTAGTAGTAGTAGTAGTAGTAGTAGTAGTAGTAGTAGTTATTATTGTTGTAACAGTAGTAGTAGTTTTAGTAGTAGTTATTATTGCTGTAACAGCAGTATTGGTAATAACAGAAGTATTTGTATTCTTAATAAGCTATTTAAAACATTATAACGGTTATTACTAATATTATAGTCATATTAAAGGAAAGAGGAACCGTCAATTGTTTTAGTAGTAGTAGTAGCAGCAGTATTAGTAGTAGCTGTTATTGTTGTAACAGCAGTATTAATAATAATAGAAGTATTTGTATTCTTAATAAGCTATTTATACCATAAACATGAAAAATTAGCGATGGAAAGGAAAATTATTTCTTCACTAAAATTTAGGATGAAAATATAATGAAAACTTTGGAGCAGAGAAATAGGGAGGCGAATATTATTTGATGTCTGAGACGAAAATGCTTAATGGTAATTAAATGTAATTGAAGTGGAAGACAAAAAGTGTGGTAGAAAATGTGAGAAGTAGGGAAGAGGGAAGATCAGGAGTATCAGGAGTAAATTTAACAAAGAATTTTTATCTTTATAGGTTAATAACCTGGAGAATTCTGTTTAAATATTCAGCATTCGTAGAGAGTATCTTCATGACTTGCATTAATTAAGGTTAATGATATATAAGGTAAAACAACAAGAGCAACAACATACAACAAAACGAATATTATACTACTTAACTATACTACTAACTAATAAACTACTTACTACTAATTTATATTAATCTTAACTATTATATTATAACTGAAAAAATACTACTATCTATATATATATATATATATATATATATAATATATATATATATATACTATATAAATACTTAATTATACTACTTAATAACATAGATAAATAATTTTATATAATAATTAAAATTAAAATATATAAATTAAATATACCTCTAATTAATTATATTTACTCAATTATCTAAATATTCATAACTAACTTATAAATATAATAATAATTCATAATATATTAAATTAATAATAATTATAAAATATAATTATAATAAATAATAATATTAATCATAATTTAATATATATATAATATTTTATAATATAATAATAATATATTAACTATAATATATAATAATAATAATAATTAATTAATATAATATATAAATAATAATAATAATAATATATAATAAATATAATTAATAAAATCATTAATTTTATCTATCCTCATATCAATCTTTTCTGAAAGATGAAGTATAATTCTAACCCATTAACCTTAATTTCTTATTCTTTATCTCCACCATTTATCGGTATTTCCAAGAAATTGATGAGCTTCATCAGAGTAATTGGTTTATTAAAAATGTATGGGATTCTCATTAGATGTTGCTCCAAGGGATATGCTAGGGTTGATAGGTGAGTGCTAGGGTTTTCTAGGGCTGCTAGCAGTGTACGTCTTCACGTGAATTAATTATACTTTAATAATAGGATTATATAACCTATAGTCATGCAATTTTTAAAATTATATAATATTACTCTAATTATTTTCATACAGGGCAAGTAAATGTTATGGGGATCATAAACAATGTTTACAAAGAATTTAAGATATCAAAAAGAGAAAAAACAATTGATGATTTCTAAGTTAAAAATTATCATAATTCATAAGGTAGTAATAAATATTTTAACAAATTATAATTATACTAAATTAATAACTTTGATGTTTCACTAATAATAATAATAAATTAAATAATTAATATAATTAAATTAAATATAAAATAATAATACTAATATTAAATAATAATATAATAATAATAATTAATATTTAACTAATAATTAATAAAATTAAAATTCTATATAATACTTTTTAATTAATTATATAATAATATATAATATTTTTTTAATAATTTGAATTTATAAAATAAATTTAATATATATAGGAACGTCATGTATATCTTAATAATTTATCTAAGGCATGTTCACAAAGTTAAACTTTTTGAGTAAAAGTAAATGCGATTGCTCTAAAATATTAATAATAACTTTTACAAAAGTTTAATATAGTAATTTAATTATATTTATAAATTAATATAATTATAATTAATAATAAATAAATAAATACTTTTTAAAGATCTTTTTTATAAATATAATAATTAAATTATTAATTAATTAATAATATAAAATATTATTTATATTTATATTAAGCTCTAAGTATTAAATCCTTACATGCATGGCTGATTCGTATACCTCACTTATTCCATAAATTCTCTTATGCATTCTATTGTAACTCCATGGGATATATGATTTAAATTCTTTGTCACATCTATTCTCATTAGAAAATTATTAAACTGGATAACTTCTTCTATGTTTATTAGATAAATACGCTTATGCAGCTTGGTGATTAACTCTGAGAATTCATCAGTATACAACTCACCTAGTTAAGTAGAATAAAAAAGTGGATATTTAGACTGAAGCACGAATGGATTATGGATTATATTTTATATTTATGGTATATATATTTATTTGTTTATTTAATGATATGTGATTAATTGATTTATTTTTATTCAAGGACAAACTTTATCGCATAGATTATTAAAACTCAAATATTATTTATTTACATCATTATAATATATGTTTGATTTATAAATAAGAGATATGATTTAATTATTGACACCTACAATATTCATAGATTTTAATAATATAGTATAGATATAATTTAAGTGAAATGGTATTGTTAAATAATAAGTGGAAATTTTGAGTAAAAAAATTACAAAGAATTTTACAAATAATAATTATATATATATGATTATATAAATATATAAGATTATATTTTCATTAATAACGAAGCCCATAGAAGTAAATTCATTTTATTAATATCTAGAATATAGTATTTATGCTCTAAATAATTAGTAAATCAATCACAATAACGAACTAAACAATAAAAACAACAATAAACAACAACAACAACATAACAACAACAAAACAAACCTAAACAATCAACAAACAATGATTAAATTATAGACTACTAAGTTAACTTAAACTAGTTGCTATTAGTTAAATTAATTATTATAACTTATATTGAGTATTACTTATAATAATATATATAGATTCAAATTCTGGCGCTCATTAAGAAACAAAATATAAACTAATATAACATCTAGTATTTAGAAATTTGATTAATAATGTTTTGAAGGCATTGTTCGACAGTACTACCATTTATGTGCGAATATGCTTTATCCTCCGTATAAAGTTTGCCAGAAACAAATGTATTACTTATATATATATAGAGTTTTATTAATAAATTAGTAAAAATTTCAGATATGATAACGTTTATTGAATTGTTACTATGTTAGTTAAATAATTACATATAATAATAATAATATATTATTATATATTAATTAATTAATATAATAATAATAATATAATAATAATTAAATATATATATATTATAATACTTAATATTAAATAATCTTAATATAATATATAATTAAATATTATAATTTACATGCCATCCAATTAAATGTTTGTTACCTTTTTAACCTTGGGAAAATTTATGAAGGTTATGTTAAAGCCTACTAAATTGATAGCAACATTGACTACTACTGATACTACTTATATTTTGAGTTTTTTTGTATCTGGCAAAATTAAAAACTACACAACTCTTTGAGTATACCGTTATAGAGACCTCTCAACCTTATAATTAGCAGTGGTTATCTTAATCATGGTAGTGGATGCAACGTCAACTATACTCCGAAATTAAGGCAGAAGAATGAGAAGACACTAATAAACCTCAATATATATATAATAATATATATATTATATATTTATTATTTGTAAAGATTTAATAATATTAATATTGTTAATATAATATATATATATATATATATTATAATATATATAATTATATATATATATTAATATATAATGATATAATTATATAAATATATATAATATATAATATATATAATATAATAATATATATATTATATATTATATATAATATATTATACTATATTATTATAATATATAATATTAATACTATAATAATATATGAAATATTCGCTATAAAGATCTTAATCCTCGTTCAAAATTTTATTTTAGTAGTGAAAAAACTAAGGTAAATTTTTGAGTATTTTTATCTTTTTTCTACTTATTGTACAATTATTTATAATTTCAACTAAAATCAAAATAATGTCCAATACTCGTCATTATTGGTGCCTAAGATGCGTTGTGTTTTTTTTAAAACTGTCAATAAAGTGTAAATAACATTTTAAATATAAAAAATAAATTACATTTAAAGTGTAGGTTATGACGTATATTAAGGTTCTGTTGAGCTAACGTTAGTTTTACATAGATTTATAATAAATTTAGTATTTTATATATACTTTAATTAGCTTCTTCGTATTCAAACCATTTGAAGTAGGAATGGTACGATAAATAAAAAAAATCAAATAAATTTAAATCATAAACTGATTTATTTTACTTATTAGAGTTTTTTTAATTTATAAATATCATGACATTTAATATTGGAATTTTTTGATTTATTTTGATTTTTTTAGTTATTACTTATATTAATTTCTACGTATACTTGATTCAAAATTAATGCTTATATCACCTAAAAATTAATGATTTGAATTTACTACACGGCAGCTTATGCCATCATTTTAATACAAAAAGGGTGAGTGCCGTGAAGGTGGTGCTAGTTTCAAGAGTACAAAATTTTCACATCAAGGCTACAAGATAAAAGTCAAATTAAGAAGCTATAAGAAAAGTTATAACAAGTATATTTAATCCAAATTTAGTAACACAGACCAGGCTTAATTGGGAAGGTTTGTTAAATGCAGCTTAAAATTTTACTCATAATTTCAATTCACTATAGATAAACACAAGATATTAGGATATAAAAGTCCATGTTATGCAAATTAAGAGGAATCTAATAATTTATTATAAAAGAATAATAAGAATAAGGAAGCACGCCCGTGCTATCGTATACTATCTAGGTGAAGATTAACTGGAAATACTCAACATTCAACAAACAATAACAGATATAAAAGTGTCGCATGTTACTTATAGACAACACATAAAAATAAAGTTAATCATAATAAAACTCGTAGGAACCGTGCGATGGTCGTTCGCAGCCAGCGTGAGGGTACGACGCTATTTGTATTATCTCTATCTCGCGCTGTGAAGCAACAAACTAGCCCGTGTCTACGAGATAGCTCATTTTTTTATTTATATATATAGTATATATTATAATAAAAGACTACTTCAGATGAAAGTTTATCCGCGCCCTGAACCCTAGCCATAGTATATATAAGAGTAGTCAAATAGGGAATCTATGGAAAAGTACAGTGATAATAAGTATTATTTATTAATAATGATACCTTTAGGCCTTTGACTATCGACCTACTATCTTACAAGCCGGGTGAAACCAGAGCCCCCCCGATTAGAGTCAGTACAGTTATTACTTATCCACATACAAGTAGTATATAATTCAGCGGCAAGGCATCATTTATAGTTATAATGCATTAGTAACAGCAACTCATGTAAATGAAAGTATAATAGGAAAAAAACGTATTCAGTGCAGTTCTTAAACAGTGAATCTCCCTCAGTTTCATTTTGGTGCACATGATTTCCACACAGCAGTGTTCCTGACTATCATCCATCATGTTGTGATATTTTTGTCTTTGCATCCCTTAGAGTAACTACTATATATAGTTATTGAGCTGATATATGATGAAGATTATATCAAGAAATACATTTTTTTGTTATATGTATTAAGTATGCCAAAAGGATTGTATTATCATAATTGATACAATCTAATGGAATAAGAGTAACAGTAGAATAGGATAATCCGATACTCGATAAGCAGATAGGAAAGTTAGAGATGAGATATGTGTTCTTAATTGATAATAGAGATGAAAATGAATTTTCAGAATTAATATGTGATTTGATAAGTAATAATTTATTTAATAAGATAAATTAATTGATAATAAATTCCACTAAATGATTCTAGACAGTACCCCAATACTCCGTGTATTCTAATCTACTGATAGTACTGATAAGTAAATATAGAAACGATTAAATGGGTATTATATAGGATACGTAGAGCAATTCAAGATAAGTTAAAATAATTTATAAGATAGAGATCAGCTAGAAATGAATTATAAATGTACAGTTTAATAATAATGTGAAAATTGAAAGTGGTCATTGTCAAATACCTACAGATTGCGTAGACATATTTGAA
Source organism: Trachelipus rathkii (assembly GCA_015478945.1). Lineage (NCBI taxonomy): Eukaryota > Metazoa > Arthropoda > Malacostraca > Isopoda > Trachelipodidae > Trachelipus > Trachelipus rathkii. Next base: position 19,867 of record JABUQX010060280.1, on the reverse strand, counting down.
GATCTGATAGACATGATATTAAGTAATGTACAAATAATAAATAAGTGAGAATAGTAATATACAATATATATAATAAATAATAGGAAGGACTAAAATAAGAGGATAAATAAAGTAGATTGTATTATTGACAAAAAAAGTTCACTCGAGTAAAAACCACAACCTAATCTTTATACCTCTGACAGATAAATACCGATGGAATAGGAAGCATCGCAGAATCTTGAGTTCCAACACACAACTCGATTATATGGGCGTACTATTGAGAAGAATATGGAATATGACGCATTTATGTTATATGCTATATTATTAATAAATGAGTGAGGTATATGCCTAGAGGTTTAAGAGGTAGGAATGCGCTTAGGAAGGTCCAGTGCTGAGAAGTGTCTGGTCTTTCTTACTCACTAAATTATTATTGTTTTTACAATTCCCTAGGCTGTCCAACATTGGCTTTTGGATACCTATAATACAAGCGCCATCTGGTACGACACCTATACGACATACTCCCTAGAATCCACCATTGCTCGTAGCCATCTTGACGATAATATGCCTATGTAAAGGTACGTGATAAATACTCATTAATTCAAGTGATAATGATTAAGGATATAAGTATATACTATATCGCACTAAGTAGAATATACTCACTATCGAGCTGCCGAAATGCCGTACTAGTGGCGATTGTGAATAGAAAGTGATATATGAGATTCCAAGATAGATTCTATATATGAAAATGAGTAGTGATTGATGGAGTATATAATCTAATAAAGATCTTTAGAATTAGATAATATCATCAAAGTATAGTAAGCTATATAGTGAATCGATATGTATATGACATTATAAAGGGTCTGTGAGCTCTCGTCACTTTACAACGTTCATCTTTTTCTCGTGACCCCGAGTACATGAGTTGCATCATTGTAGACGGCGTGGCTTTTCCCAATCAGCTGTGAGTGTGTGTAATACGGCATGAGGAGTGCTTGCCGTACTCTATGTGGTGTGCGACCCAATAGAGAATGATACGTTTATACGCCGAGCGGTGCGCTGCGCCGATAGACGACTCTGAGAAGGCACCGTTATACCTCCTCATCAATAATCTATATCAGGCGTGAAGTGAATAAGTAGCTCCATCCGGAATCATTCATACGTACCATCAACCGCCTTCCTAAATTTATATTACTAGTTCTCAATTCATAAAAGATTTTCAGGATAACGTTCCTCAATGCATATATCAAACCGATCGTAATGTGTAATCTCACAGCAAAGAGACATATATGATATAAACCTGAGAGGTAAAGAAGGTGAGGAGGGATGAGAAATGTAAGACATCGTCTCCAGGGTTGGAGTTAGATGAGACAATACTAGGTAGGCCGAATAAGATAGGCTACTTTTCTAGTTATGGAGTAAATTTATAGCATAAAAAACCATCAAGAGTATCGATATTAAGAGAGTGTCTCAATCTATCAGCATTTCCTCACTACGAAGATGTTAGAGATCTGATTGTTTGGTGTGAAGGTGGTCACAGAGCCAAGGCACCAGAGGAAAGAATTACGTGAGTCTAGTCAGAGTGACGCAGTCGAGCCCGATTGACCCAGATAGACCCTTATTAACTCAGCGGCAGTCGATTACGTCTTTGTGACTAGCCACACTCCGCCTACTCTCGCTCGGTGCTCTCGCAGCACGAATCCACTTCGCGGCAACGATTTCCTCAACTGCAGTAGAGTTGAATATACTTGAGTCACAGATGTGGGAGTTACGAATGAACGACGCATATTGTGGATTCCAGCCACTCATCACCGATATCGTCGCTGAATGGCTCTATGAGCCTGGCCATCGCCGCCAGGCCTAGATCAACTCACATGTGCTAATGTCGGCCAAAACTCATGGGACTTCATAGAGGCACGAGATACATTGAGCTCTTCGCAAGCAATCGCGATATACAGAGAACATTTGCTCTTTCCACTTGTCGCCCAAGTTTTTTCTTCAGATTCTACGACCCGGCTCCGCACACTCTTTATGCAGCACCCCACACAGATGTTGAAGCGTCACCAAAGACAAAGCATCATTCCAATTATAGTTAGCGGTAGAAGCACGCAAGGCCACCCAATCGCCGCGATCTCAATATATTATACCATCCATCAGATACTACCATTACTAGTAATCATTCTCTCATTTTTAATACTTATATCTCACATGCACCCCACTCTCCTACGTACCTTTTACTAATTTATTTTCTATATCTCTATGCCTCCTTCTTCGCTCCACCAACACCACCGCTTACACATAATATGCGGTTCCTTCTCTTTTTCACACATATATTCTTCTTATAAAACTCATATCTATCGTATATATACTCCTAGATTGACCATTATACCTGAGCACCATGATGCTGTCGAATCTCGAGATATACCTCTTATCAATATCTCACATATATAGCCCCATTAACGTATTATTCACTTAATTATTATATTTATTATAATATATATATATATCATTATATAATATATAATTATATTATTATCTTCCTGATTATAAATATATTCATATTGCTCTTCTCCCTATACATACCTTCCTAGATAACTACATATTCATTTCATATAATAATATTTCTATAAATATATAATAAATATATTAATATATATATAATATAATATATTATATTAATATTAAATAAAATATATAGGTAGTGTTTTCCGATCGCTTGAGTCCAATATGGGACTACAAACTAGCTATATAGGATTTATAGCTTACGACAATCTATCAACATATTCAAAACACGTTTATAAAGTAATGAATACATGTGTCCTATGTGTCACTATATATATAATACTATATCTACGTTATTACATAAAATAGTTAACAAAAACACATTTAACTATGTCATATATATACTCAGCTCTATGCAAGTGTTAGTTAGATAATATACTAATACCTATATATTAACGGATAATTATAATATATATATTATATTATATTTAATTTTAAAATAAACGGTTTTAATAAATTAATTATAATTTATTATTAATATATAATAATATATAATTATAAATAAATAAATATAAAATATAATTAAATAAAATAAATAATAATAATAATAATATACTAATAATTGAAATAATTGTGAAAATAAGTATATAATAATTAAATAAATATAATTAAATATTATATAAAGTACACTACAAATATTTATGTTATTAATAATATTAAATAATAATATAATAAATTATTAATAATAATTTAATAAATAATTAAAAATACTTCACTAATATTTTTGATCTTAAACCAATAATGTACTAATAAATATGTATTATTAACACGCAACAATATTTACATATAACAATTACAAGTTAATATAAAAGGGACCATATATACTCAAGTATTAAGGCATAATCATTAATCTTCAAGGGATATTGAGTTAATATCACTCACTACTCACAGAAAGGATGCTGGAATATGGGAATGCAAACGTAATCTTAGTATGGATAAATAGCATGAGATCAAGTATTTGAATATCACCGATTGTCTGACTTTCCAAATATATCCAGGTTCGATTTTTTCGAGTTTGGTCACTATAAGAATAAATGAATTAATTTTAATGTACTTGCTCATATGATGACACATATCAAACATCATGGTGAAGGTGGTTTAATACACAGGCAACTTTTAGGTGGACCCATAAATAATAGTCTAATGGATTTACATCAGGGACGAGTAGAAGAGCCAGGCAAGGCAATAATTATAATTAATATAAATACTGAATGTAATATTTAATATTATTAGTATTTTATCTATTGTATATATTAATATACTATATTTATATATATATATATTAATATAATATATAGTTAATATATATATTAATATATAGCTGTATTTATAATATATATATATATTATATATTATATATAATATTATATATTATAATATTATATATATATATATATATATATATATATTATATATATATATATCTATATCTATAATATATAATATATTATTAATATATATAATATATATTATATATCTATATTATATATATATATCTAATATATATATATATATATATTAATATTAATTATATATATTATATAATATGAGGAGTATAATATATATGTTATATATATATTTATTAAGATGTTCATACAAAAAAAGATATATTAATAACTAGATAAGTAGAATGGAAACTATATTATTATAATATATATATTATTAATATCTATATATATATATTATATATTATTTATATTAATATATATATTAATTAATATAATATTTATTATATATATAATATATACTATATTATTTATATAATATCTATTATATCTAATAAATTACTAATATATTAATATTATATATATATATATAGCGGGATGTTTGGGCCTTTTAATGAAGTTTAAGTTCCAAGAATCGGGACACAGAACCCAACTCGCTTGCATCCACCATCCACTTTTCCCACCCCACCCATCAGAAGTGGCTTGCTAAATTTACCGACTCTAATTTTGAAGTCATAATTTCTAATACTCAAAATTTATATGAGGTAAATTATGCTTCAAAAATAAGTTTTTCTGCATTCTCGCCCAAAAGTCGAATTTTAAAACAAATATGAATTACGAAAGGAACAAATTTGACCGAATTGTAGCTAAATTTTACAAAGCACATATCAAATTTTATTTTATTTTTATACTGTGATTTGGTCTAATATAAATAGTGAATAAAAAAAAAATATATATAATACTTTTTTTTATTTGTTTATTAAGATCTAATGATGTATATGGATTACGTGATATATGCTTTATTACATGAAGTGATAATAGCTTATAAGTAGTTAATTTTATAGATAATAAATAAATTATAAATATATTGAGCGGTTAATCGACATATATTGAATAATAAAATAGCGAAGAAAACGAAATATTTTATAATATATAAAGATAATATAATAAATAAAAGTTAAAGAATATATAATTAATTAATTAAATTAATAATAATAATTATAATAATAAATAATAATTAATAATTAATAATATTTAAATAATATATAATATATTATATATTAATAATTAATGATAAATAATAATTAAATTAATAATATAATAATAATTATTATAATAATATAATTAATTAAATTATATAATTATAATTAATTAATAAATATAAATAATAAATATCATTAAATATTAATTAAATAATAATTAAATTAAATAATAATAAATAATAATTTATATAATAAATTAATTAATATTAATAAGTAATAAAATTAATAGTAATTGCCAGACCAATTATATATAATATGATACTATATAATATATTTTTTTTATAGGTCTATGATTAAGACTAAAATCTTACGTTTTAATGCTTCACACCTCAGTTTAGAATCAATTTAAAATCGAAATAATTAAATCAGTTGGTTATTTAAAGTACTTAAAATAAAAGTTATTAATATATTGAATGAAAGTTTACATTACATTTTAAGTCATTATAGTTTATGATTAAAAAGCTGTAAAAAATTTTTTTTGATTATATTAATATATATAGAGTAAGGACTTCTTCATCTGTGAGAGGTCATACCCTAATCATAATAGGAAGGGTATAATGCGTTGTATTTATATGAGGTAAATAGATAAGAAATGGACTATTTTATATAGCTAATTACTTAGGAAATTTGAGTGATATATCTATTGATATCTATAAGAATATAGTAGATACTTATTATGGTTGTAAATTATTTATCCGGCAGTAATTGTTGAAAAGCATTTCCACAATGATCACTCTATTTGAGGGATTTATTACGGGATTCCGCGTGATAAGATGTCGGTGAGTTGTGATCCTTCCATATGTTCGAAGTTGTGTGACATATTGTGACGGCAACGTGGGTTAATTGCGTGCATGACGAGAATTGCTGGTGAGATTGCGAAATGTTTCTCCGCAGAATACATAGAGTATTAGGTCTTGTGTAAATAAGGACGGTTGCACCCTCGTGAGATGATAATCATTGATAGAGTGTTATAAATTAACTGATATGGTGAGGTGATTTTTGTATAAGCTGAGAAATGCGATGCTGGATAGCGAGGATGTACACAAATATCAAGTACGATGCGACGTAAAGTAGAATGAGAGAGTAACAGAGAGATGAAGTAGAGAGAGAAGAGAAAGAAGAGAATGCAGAGCAAGAGAGAGAGAGAGAAGTAAGAAGTAGAGTAGAGAATAGAAGAACGAGAATAGAGATAGTAAGATGATATAGCGTTTAAAAATCAAGATATAATAGATTTTATTCTGATATATCACAAATGAAATTATTATTTAATGATACTAATTATATAAACTAGAGTTAATAATATTATTATATATATATATATTATATAATATAATATAATTAATATATTAATATTTAGTATATATATATATATATATAAATATAATATTATATATATATCTATAATATATATATATATATATAATATATATATATATATGTATATATATTATATTTATATATAAATATTATAAATATATAATATATATATATAATTAAATATATATATATATATATATATATTATATATAATATATATTATATAGTATATATATATATATATTAATATTATATTAATATAATTTATATATATATATATTATATATTATATTTATATATGAAATTAAATATATATATAATAATATTATATTAAATATATATCATATATATAATATATTAATATAATATATATAAAATACATAAATATATATAATATATATATATATCATATTATATATATATATATAATAATATAATTAATAATCAATATAATATATTATATTAATATATATATATATTAATATATATTATATATAAATATTATATATATATATTTTATATATATTATATAATATATAATATTAATTATTAATATATAAATTATATTGTGATATGTATAATGATGTTAAACTACTATGGATTTACCCAAATTATTGAACCTTTATATATCAGACGGATACTATTACTTAATTTGTTGCTTACTCTCATTATATCTCCTCACTTCACTTCATATAGTTATCACTTATTTACGAGATAAGCTGAGTGCGACTTACTAAAGAATCCTGCCAAAACTATAATTGTATTATAAGGAAATTATTAACTATACCAGTGAAATTACTTTATATTAATAAAGCCATCATTTAGACATTACTTTTATTAAATTTCGAAATGTGTAAGCTAAAATAACTGTTATATAGTAAGATGCTATATATAAATTTTTATATGTTGTGTTTGTTTTATTAATGTGAGTCATCATAAATATTTATACCTATAAGGGAGGGGGAGCGTTACTAAATTTTATTGAATTTTTATAGGAATTATCCTATAAAGGACAAATAATCTTTATGATTACGCCAGTTGAGAAGTGATTACGTGCTTAAAGAATTTCGGTGTGTCTGACGATTATCGCAAGTTTTGAGTTTCTGTTATATGTTAATTTTATTGACTCAGACAATTTCTTAAGTACTAGGTGTTATTTGCTATATGTCGGATAGACCAATCTGTGAAGTTATAATACTGGATATAATAATAATGTTTGGTAAATGAGGATTTGAGGTATAAATCTTTTTGTTATAGAGGGGTTAATAGATGTGTATTAGTTTAATTTATTTATATAGGTGTAGTTAATGATGATTAGGTGGTGATATTATTTTTTTCGCATTCTATAATATTTGCATAGGTAGTATTGTTATTTTAGTTTTATGTATGTGAATTAAAGGGTGTATGGTCTATTGAGAATAAGATATTTACTGTAAATTTATGACAGGCCTATTTTGTTAAATAGAAAGGATATACTTTTATACATGGAGGATTTCTGTTTCAGTTAGTAGAGATATGTAAGTATAGATGTAAGAAATTATGGATGTGAGAAGCAATCCGATTAATTTGAGGGCTTTGAGTTCTATTAACAGATTATTCTCATATCTATGGTTTGAGTAATATAATAAGTTGGTGATAGCCTCAAGCAGGTTAGATGCGCAGTTTAATAGGAGTGGATAGAGGTATTATATGTATTTATATTATATATTATACCTACCGAGAGGGTCTCTTATGAATTGAGATACAATATATATATATAAAGCTTAGAGCTACTTCTAATGAACCCTAACAAATCTTAAGTATTATAACTGGTAGATGGCAAGTATCCCTGGCGCGTATATGAATTATTATGAAATTATGTGAATATTTGTTTGGTGCAGAATAGAGGGTAAAATGTTTTATATTAATATTTAGATATTCAAATACTGAGGTATTATCTAATTTATCGCTAGGAAAACGTAGTGGAGCTATATTATATTTATTTAAGTGGTAATAGTCTTAATTTTTTAGAAAGAATATCACTATTTAAATATACTGAATCATATTTCATTCTCACTTTATTATCTTGAAATGATTAAAAAGTTAATAGTTAGTACGCTGTTTTTTCAGTGGAGATGGACTGACCATTATCTACAGTTTGTTGTCAAGGTACCTACTCTATCAATCTTATGGTTATAGTGTTGGTTGATAAGAGTTAATTCTTACTTATACTTTAGAAATTAGTTATTATTTAATAACTATATAGTATATGGAAGTATAAAGAAAATTGCCTTATACCTATCTGGGGTCGATACCATAAATATTATAACGTCAATTGTTTATGACTGATAACTGAGACTATATATACTCACAAGATTAATATGGACAATTATTCTATATAGCCTCCACTATAAGTATTTTTATATTATTTATACTGATATATATAAATATACGTTTATATACAAAAATTTATATATATATATATCCTTAATTAGCAGTATATATTACTATATATATATATATAATATATATATTATATAACATTTATGTCTTATTATATATATATATAAATAAATATATATAATATATTTACATATTATATATAATATTATAATTAATATAATAATATATATTATATTAATATATATATTAATATATAAAATAATTATATATAATTTATAATATATATATTTATAATATATATAATATATATATATATAATATATAATAATATTATTATATATATATATAATATATATAATATTATTATTAATATAATATATATATATTAATATATATAAATAATATAATAATATATATATATATATATATATAATTATATAATTAAGTATTTAAATAATATTGATAATTATATATATATATATTACTAAATAATTTATATCTATATATTAATATATATAATATTATCTATATATATAATATATATTATAAATATAATATAATATATTAATTATAATTATATAATTATATAATATATATACTAATATATATATATATTATATATATATATATTAATAATATTAATATATATATATTTATATATTATATATATATATATTATAATAATATATATTATATATATAATATATATTAATATTATATAATTTTATAATTATTAATATATAATATATATATATCTATATAATTATTTATATATATTATATTATATAATTAATAATATAATATTTATATATATAAATATTAATATTATATAATATATATATATATTATATATAATAAAAAATAAAATAAAAAATAAATATAATATATATATTATAATCTATAATTATATAAATAATATATATAATATTTATTAATTATATATATATATTAATAAATATATATAAACTTATATAATTTATTATTATTCTATAATATATAGTTATTAAAAGGTTCACTCAAGGCCTATCACTAGGTCAATTTAGCCCTATTTACTAACTAGGCATTGAAAATTCTCTATAGGTAATTATTTTCTAACTCATTCAATATTCATATTAAGATTATATACCGGGACAAGTGAGAGATTACTACACCCGCTTCCTAATTTGCATATCATATACGACTAATTATCAGTCCGCCTATATCTGCATTGTTATATATAATATATATATAATATATAATATATTATATATATACTATATATCTATAATATCTATTAATGTACTAAATTAATCTTATTCATATATATATATTATATAAATATTAATTATATTATAATAATAATAATATATAAATATATAATTAATATTTAGTACTGTAACTATAATTAGTATATATATTATATTTATATATTTATATATATATTATCTTATTATATATCTTTATATCTATTTAATTATTATTACATATTAAATATTTATTAACATATTTATTAACTATTATTTAATAACTATAATAATATATACTATCATACATCTATATTATTATATCATGTCATCACATAATTATATGAACTGTTTTATTTACTTATTAACAATTCTTATTATTATTAAATTATTTATTATTACATTAATTATTATATAATTATATATTTATATTTATACATTAATTACATTAATTATTAATTATTATTTATTATAAAAAAACATTAATGAATTGGTGGAATAAGTTAAAGAAATATATACTAGCCTTCCTTCAATGGTGAATTAATATAACATAGCCACCGCATGTTTGTGAAAATAGATGTAAACAGGATCATACTTCACGAATAGCTTTAAACCATTTTAGAGTCCCATCCTTTATATACTCTACAATACTCCAATAAAATTTGGATTTCATAGAACAAGTTTATTAAAGTGAGCAACAACTTATATATATTTTATATTTAGAGCTCCCGTCAAGGTACCAATTGCTTGATTGCATATGCATCACTCCTGCCTAAGAGGTTTTCCAGGGCCTGTGTCCCTACATGCCTGACTTTCGTTTTCTATAATAATACATTTTTACCCGATGATTTTTAACTAATAATAATTCTAGTACATTATATGTCAGTCAATACCATTTAATAGAGGCCAGTGAATAGATCATCATAACAAAGTAAAAAGATATATAGGAGTGATAGGTCCAAGAAGAATACTTTGTCCAGGCCTTTCATCCTTGGGATTGAAGCCATCACATATTAACTCTTAAAGTATTAACCTAACCTATTATATATATATATATTAAGTACTAAGGCAAATTTGCGAATGATGAGGACAATATAATCCGCATGCTTTATTTAATACCAATATACTTTATTATAGAGTATCCTAATTCTCCTTAACCTATAACTACTATATCAATTAACTTTGGATTTCAAGTAACTTGTATTTTAATAAGGATTCAAATACGATATATATATAAGCTCTGCTAATTTTACCCTAGTGTAATTAAATATCTCCAAGTTATCATGCAATAATTCATAAACTATATTATATATATACATATTATTTATATTCACTAAGGTATATATAATATGTTACTCAGTATCTCATCTTTATTTTACTAACTTTCTATATATATATGTTATATTAATTTTATTTTTTTATTAGATTTTTTATATATATTATATTCCTATCCTTAAGTTATTATATTATAACTACGTTTTATTCTTATATATTTTTTTAATAAGTAATTTGTTTAATAAAATTCATATTAATTGTCAATATATTTAAGTATAAAATATCTATATAAATAATATAATTATATATACAAAGAACATATTTTTATGTTAAGTGTAATAGAAATACTCTATATATAATATTATATATTGATAATATCTAAAATCTGTGATGATATCTAGAACCTACTCTCATATATATAATATTATATCATACATTTATATAATTATAGTATATATTTCTAATTATATATATTAATGGTTTTCGTGAGTATATATTAATTAGAGAACGATTAATATTATCATAATATATTCGATAATTATAAATCAGGATCTCTATCTTTGTACATATTTACTTATATAATTATCACCTATATTTTCATCATTGATGATATTTAGATTGATATTTAGATACGAGTGATATAAGAACGATTTTAGGTTTGTTCGTGATGATATAATCTGTAATAATAAGTAATGTATAATATTATTGATATATAGATTATATAGTAAATATATATATTATATTTAATATATATATTAATAGTATATATTATATATATATATAGTATATTATATAGGTATATTATATATATATATTAATATATATATATATATAGTATATGTTAATATATTGCCCATATAAGCGACTTAATAAGTTCTAAATAAACCAAAGAACATATATCGGTATAGGTAAAGAAATAACCCCTGCTTTTTGGGATCAAACACCCGATGTTCGCCGTATGAGCACGATATGTTACTCCGATGCTTTACCATGAGCATCCCTCCAACTACAATAAGTTGGACGTGGACAGAATAGTCTTTTAAAGCAACCGGCTCCCGTCAGGCGGACAATCACAGGTGTCAGGCTGTATCCGAGTATTATCGTTCTCATTCGAAACAAGTGGTGGCTTCTAATCCAAGATTTTCAA
>JABUQX010060279.1:30000-32524 GCA_015478945.1 Trachelipus rathkii | reverse complement strand
GCTCAAGTTTATATTCAACGAGGTCGGAGTACGGAACCAGAGAATCTGGTAATTTATTCAACAGAGAGGTGGTAACAAGTCGGAGCTTCGGAGCCGAAAAATTATTCTTTATAGAACCAACTCGCACAACCCCTAGGTGCAACCTCCTGGGGTAACCAACTTTAACACATATAATACTATATATATAGAACTGAACCATACTATACTAATACACATACTAGCCTATCATATAGATATATTATATACTATCATAAATATATACTATATAAATAATATCATACTACTATCACTATATATAATACTAATATAAATATATACTGCAAATATACTACTATAAAAATAACTAATATATTTATTATTTATTATCATACATATTATATATTAATACTATATATACCTATAATATATATATCATATATATATATATTTATATATAATATAATAATATATATATCATACTAATATAATTATATATCACTATTATACAGTAATATAACCTACTACACAGCTATATATATCCTACTAATATATACCTATATATATAATATACCGTATATTATATATCATATATAATATATATTATATATACTAAAATACTATATACTATAAATAACATACCTAATATTATAATATATCCTATATATATAATATATATATACATACTATATACACTACTATATATATCAATAAAATATATATATACTAACTATATAAAGTTCTACGGGTCTTCAATATTTATAAATATGATCATTCCGATAAAATGATTTTTTCATTATACTTAACTTAAATTTAAATTTTACATGGATTCTGCATTTTCGGCTGAACTGAATTTATTGTTTCTACAACATAAATCCATCTCAAGCTCATAATGTGAATAACAGCTAAACTTTACAATTACCAGTTATTAAAAAACATATAGTTAACATACTCGTAAAATTGTTAAGGTAAACTTACCTGTGCAATCTAATTGAATCTAAATATGGGAAACAAACTTAATCCGACAGGAGCTAATATAGTTTAATCCAACTCGTTATCTACCTATTGAGCACACGTATTGTGTTAAAAATGAAAATGTTATGATATAATGCAAAATGGTTACAACTTGGAAATTAACTTATACATATAGGAGAAAATTTCGCAAATTAGCTAATTAATTCATAACACAGAGATTCATAGCAAACCCTGAATCTTGTAAGCTCTAACGCTTTTTTTAATAGCATTTTTGAATTTGATATACTATAAAAACTCTTATAACTTCAGTACATTTACAAACTCAGCGTTATCCACGGCCTTTTCATAATAAACTAAAGTTACTAAACCTAACTTCATTACTCCTTTTAATTAAAGACTATCTTTTCCTTTTGTTACCCCAAAAAATTAAAGTTTTCTATATCAAAGAAAGAAATGAAGAATTATGGTATACTATTTTATATTTTTGGAAATTAAGAAAAATTTATAAATATTTTATTTTGAGAATTTTTTAACTTAAATTTAACTATGCAGAGGTAAAAGATTTTTGAAGCCTACTAATGAAAAGAAAAAAAAAGATTTTCACAAATAAAATGAAAAATTTTCACTCTATAGACTTTCTACAACTCTATTTCTAAAAGATTTTTTTTTCGTTAAATATATCCTCAAAATTTCAGGTAACATCTTAAAATTTGCTCATATATATATATACTATATCATATAATTATACCTTATATTATATTATATACTATATAATATATATATATATATATAGTACTAATATTCAAATATATATCACTATATATCATATATATATCATACTATATTATATATATATATACTATACTATACTACATCATAATTATAGATGCAGGTAAACTCATCCCCAATTCCCCCGCAAATCTCGCATCCGCGGCAGCATCCGCCACATTAATTAAAGCATCCGCATCCGCATCCGCAATCCGCGCTGGTCCTGCGGCACTGTACGCGCGCGACTATTTACTGTCGAGCATTATGATGGAAGAATTTTATATATAAAACACTTAAGATGACAACTCTCGCGGAAATGAAAAGGAGTTGAAGCAATTCACAAAACGCTTGATATTTCCATATCTTAATTGTTATCAACAAGATGTTCAATCTCGTTGGAATAGTACACTTCTCACCGAGCCATCACGATAGAAAAGAATATGATATTAACATCAAAAGAACCTCCTGCTTCTGTCTACGCCAGCTCGGTATTCCAAAGTTACACAGTTCTTACTATTTTGTCGCAAAATGACATCTCATATCACACATATGATTAAAGCTATTGAAACTCATTCAGAAGGAAATCTACCAAAAACAAAATCCACGGCCACCCTTATAACTAAGCTTGTCTTTGACTGTTCCAGTACCATTAATCTCAACAGTTTAAACGAAGCATTTTCAACCTGATCCTTCGTAATAAAATGATAGACCGGTTTTAAAAAAAATGACAAAATGTAAATTAACTAGAGCTTAGAAAAAACGCTTTGCAGTTCTGTGAAATTAATGACCTTCATACTTTGCAACC
>JABUQX010060279.1:0-27500 GCA_015478945.1 Trachelipus rathkii | reverse complement strand
ATGTTTGTATATCGTTGCCACAAATGTTATAGAAGACATTGTGACTCAGGTCCCTCCTTTAAATGCGGCCTATGGGCGGAATGATATGGGTAAAAGGGCCCTGATTGGCATCTGTCTATATATGGTAGGAGACCGTTGTGTTCGGACAGGCGCAGGTTGTCAAAGCTTATAGCAAGTATATTCTTCGCAACCAAAACATGTCACCTGACATACAGATACCTAAGAATTCCTTTAGACATGACCTAAGATTATGAGCTTACAAAAGACGCACCGGATATTTACCACGGATGCCCTAAAGAAAGGTAGGAGAGAAAAGTATAAAAGCCTGTTGGCTGAGTACACGCTTGATCGCCAGCGAAAAAATTATATCATTACGGGAGAAAAAATCTCTACCGTGGTAGAATGTTTTAGCAAACAAAATGATGGGGTGTAATCGTGTAAGCAACGTCATCTAAGAAAGCGGTAAAGCTCGAACAACCTGTTCAATGAGGTCATCATAATCATCATCCAGCTTCTGTGATGGTTTGGTAGGGAGTGAGTTACAATAGGGTCAAACATCCATTTCTGTGAAAAAGATGTTAAAACCTCGGCAGCCGTGTACCAGCAAACCTTTCTGGGAAGTGTGGCAAAACCACAGAACCTCTTTTTAAAAATGAAAACCCATGAACCTCTTCAACATGAGTTCAGCACCGATAATTAAAGCAAGGTCTACCTCAAGATTAACCTTAAGGGAACAATGTTCCCCATTTTTTAGACGATTAATAAAATTGACCGTTGGTACCCCCAACCTTAATACCTTTGGATTATAAAGTTATGAGCAGGTTAGGAGCGTGTGTGCTACCCAAAACGGCACCCAAATATTGCTTTCTTTAAAGGCTAGCTCTAACGGATGCTGGTCGGAAGAACTTTCCCATGAGGTCATCTTGTGCTGTAATAGACGACTGCCACAGACTTTTCAAGACCGTCTTAGCCAAAGAAGACTGTGTATTTTTCTCATTAATAATGCTTGTAGATTATATCGTGTAGAATTTTTTTTTTAGCATGCTTAAATGCTTTTATTTTATGCAGGTATTTTTCAATTTTGTAACTATTTTTTGGAGTACTTTATATATATATCATATTATAATACTATATATATATATATATAATATATATATATATATAATTATTATATATAGAATATATATATATATATATATATATATATATATAATATATTATATATATATAATATATGCAGAGAAAACTTTTAATAATATTACTTTTAATTAACATTTTAATATTAATTAATTTAACTTGTGCAAAATCAAGAGATAGAATCACTCAAAATACGAAAAAAATTATTATTATGATCATTAGTTATTATTATTATTATTATTATCTATTATTATTATTTATTATTATATTTATTATTTATTATTATTATTATTATTCATTATTATTATTATTATTATTATTTATTATCATTATTAATTACTTAATTTATTATTATTAATCTAATTAATTTTAGTATGATTATATTATTATTATTGTTGATATATCCGCAGTCCACCTTCCTCTCCCAAGACTAATGAGCGTAAGAGGTGCATTAACATGCACCCGGAAACAATGAATAATGAAAAGTAGTCAGAAGAGACATGACGCAAGTTCGAAGAAGAAAGCCCAGGGCCTTTACCTTTTAGTGAGAACTCGTCGCCAGTCAGAAGATAATCAACCCTAGAGCTTCACTGGACCGCGATGAACCCTCACTATATGGCATTTCGTCGATGTAGGGTTCATCACTTGGCCCAGGAGTGGGCCACAGAACATCTATACCCCTCACAAAACCCAAACATTCATCTCTTTTCTATGCACCTTTCTTCTCGCCTCTGCCAAATTCTCATTTTTCTCTCCTCCAGGCATCCTTTACTACTCAATCAACTTTTTCGGTCTCCCAGGGTCCGCGTTGATTCCCAACACACTTCCACCAGTGGATGCATCCGCTTACCAAACCGAATATCAATTCCGTCATTTCCACTAATGACCAAATCCATCTCAACGCTACCTTTCATTATTACTTCCCTTTATTTTCACCATCACAACTCCCTAATGGCGTATACTTCTTCATTTTATCCTAATTCCTCCTCAACATCCTAAACAGCCCTTAAGATGCTCCATCCAATAATAAATAATGTACTTTAGATCGTATACCTCTTATTCCAGACCATTAGTTTCCACTACTAAAACATTAACACAGTAACATAACAATTTACCTTCATAAAGACCTAGCGCACTCAAGACTTAGCCCCTTTACATGTCCACCAAGATTTAATTGCACCCAGCCACCTTCCTGCTGATTCACAATTTCCTTACTAGCTACTACCCTTTTTTCATCCAACATATCCTAAATATTTATAAACTCAGACACTTTGTTTCCAGGCTGCTCACCATCTACATAACTTCACACCTAGTACTGTCCTCACTCGTTAACCATAAAATTTTCTCTTACTTCTACGTACTTTTTAAATCCCCCCCCCCTTTACACACCCTGCCAATCCTCTCTACCAATCCTTTCAATGTACAGATTTTGATCCACACATCCTCTTGCACTTTTCTAAACGCCACCTTGTTCTTCACCAATCAGTCTTAGTACTTTAAATTTAGGGCTTTTAAATTATGATGCAGAAACACTAATCTTCTCCAGTTTCTGGTGTAATAAATATTTCCTCACTTAATCGGAAAATATAATCACAGTAATTACGATAGACGATGACGTATGACGGGTCGGAGAAAAATATGCCGACTTTTGCAATGACGATGAAGATTTAACTCGTCCATTCACTATAATATATATATATATATACTTATATAATATATATATATATAATATATATATAGTATATATATATATTTATATATAGTATATATCATTATATAATATATATATATATATATATATATTATAGAGAGAGAGAGAACGAGAGAGAAGAGAGAGAGAGAGAGAGAGAGAGAGAGAGAGAGTTTCAAAAAATGGAAAAACGTAAGCAACAAAAAAAAAAAAAAAAAGAGATATTTTTTGTCTTGTCCTTTCTGATTCACGTGTCGTTGTTACTTCATGTTTTATTGATTCCACAACGTCATCTATCACTGACGATAGGTATGTTACACTTTGTAATTTCATAGTTTTAATCTTAGTCTTTCGTTTTCAGTTTTTATTGTGTTAAACACATGTTCTGTTATTTAATTCATAGGTTTAATTTAGTCTTTTAGTAAGTAAATAATAAAAAAAAAATTTTTTTAAAGATTGTGTCAAGTTTGCATAAAGTTATTATTTATATATGTTTATCTATTTTACACAATATTAAACAATGGGTAAAAATTTTATGTAACCGCACCCCCACTAATTTTAGCCACGAGCGGTGACGAGCCGCCACTGATCACAACATTAATGTGTAAAATTTAAAGTTCACGACAGGAAATGAAAATAACCGAGCTATTAAATGCGGGAAATCATTCATAGTTTCGTCCTTTCTGGAGATGGCCGTTCTATTTCTGATGAAAAATTGCAACTAATAAATGCAATTTTCGATTTATTTTGACTGCAAACCATAATAATGAGTTATAATAAAAATAGTAAAAGAAATGTGAAAAAGAGTGTCTTTGTATTGCAAACCTTTTTTCAACTTAAAAGTTACTTAAATCCCTCCATATGATCTCGTTCACTTAAGGATTATAAAAATATGATGCGTAAAGATGTTTATAAGCATAATTGAAAAGAAAACACACTAGTTTCTCTCGAAATGGTAAAAATAAAACAACAATGTGATATCAATTTTAAATTCAACTTATTTTTACAGAAAATAAAATTTATATTCAGGTATATTTATAACAATCTAACTATACATTATCACAAAATCAGTAATAAAAAATACTTTGAATACTGTGATATATATTCTAAAGCTCGTTTACAACGTTGGAGGGTTGATAGAGGAGGTCGAGATGACAATTTTTCAGGTGGCATAAGTCACCTACTTGCCTGGTTATCCCGGTTGGGAGTGCAGAAGAGGGCGTCATCCTTATGAATACATAATATCGATGTAGAGTAATAAATGAATGGTGATAACTTACGACTCATGGGTTTTATCATGACTCATGGATTTTAGTGACTCGTGGGTTTTATCATCACTCATTATGGGTTTTATCGCGACTCATGGGTTTTATTATCCTCTCGGGTATGAGGGTATCACTCGATGCAAGGAGAGGACTCGATTGGTAAGGAGTACGGATTGTGTTCCACAATTACAATGCCTCGAGTGATACCCGAGAGGATAATAAAACCCATGAGTCGTAAGTTATCATTCATTTATTACTCTACATCGATATTATGTATCCATACGGCTGACGCCCTCTGGTAATCTGTAAAGGTTGATCATTTCGACCTTTTTTTTTTTTTTTTTTTTTTTTATAAAAAAGTTACTACTTCGGGCATAGCCCTATTCAGGAGGGAATTTTCACATGAAAAAGAACAATTAGGAGAAGTATGTAATTTATGTAATCTGATAGATGTTCCATCTGGAGCAACAGCAAATTTTTTTCAACAAAGCAAAACCGAATATTGTTAAAAATATTGATCACGCGATGACAAGTAAATCAGTACAGTAATCCGAACCAAGCGATAGCATCTCAAACAAAAATGAAAAATGCGTTTTAAACAGAGTTTAACGATCCTTTTTGATATTGTCACAATGATGCACTACAAATTTAATGGGTTGGAGAAGATAAATATTTCTTGCAGTCAAAAGAGAAATAGGTAGCGGGGCTACATATGAACATTATTGATAGACAAGCCTTGCTAGCAGAAGCTAGAGACGGATAAGAGAGGAGCAGATTGATAAGCCGCAAACAAAAGTGAGGATAGGTAGAGAAATTGTCTGTAGTTGTAGAATTTAGCTCAAGTACTACTAGCGATACTTCAAACTCTAATACTGTTCACACGACAGGGATGAACCCAAACCCAAATCTTCATCTAGTGGACAGTGCAAGAAAAGCGTATTGTGACACCTGATGTGGCAATGACACTGGACATGACAAAAATAAGTGATCGTAGTGCTTTTATGGTGTTGGCATCTACTGTTAATGCTCTTGGAGTCGATGTTGATGACGTTGTTTTGAGTGCGCCAAAAATAACCAAGAACTCGACTGTAAATTTCTCCAGAAAACTAAGATTATGTTCGAAAAGACGTTATCTGAGTTGCTGCAAAAAGCTCCTGTCCACTTGTGGTACCTGAACGGTAGCTGGTGCCTCTTGCATTCATTGACGATGAGGCAATAGAGATTGAGCTGCAAATGGTTAAGCTTTATATTAGTCAGCTGTAGAAAGTCTTCCAGCAGAATAAGTCGCTTGATTATACGGATAAGGTTGTTCAGAACACACACTGAAAGTTTTATTACCTCAAAGCAAACTTTTCTCGGAGAGTTGTCACTCGACAACATCATTTCTTAACCCGATCCTTCAGATGGAAGTAAAAAAGTGATGATGCTTTAAGGCAAAAAACTGTGTAGAAAAAATGAATGTTTTTAATGATAATGCTGAAAGGTCTGTTGCTTTAATACAGTCCGTTACACCATCTTACAAAATGAAGAGCGCTGCAATATATTCTTGGCAGATCGTAGAAAGACGAGATGTGTTTTCAAAATCAGCAAAGTCTGAAATGAGAAAGGCACCTTTGGAGTAATTATTAGGTTACCTTTGTGGATTAGGCCTACTGGGGGTACCACGTTAAAAAAAAAAACACGCCAGCTGAAATTTCTAGGTCTAAATCATTAGAGTTTGAAACTTGAATAGGTGTTAATAATAGGGCACCTCAGGGGCATTAACCTATTCTAGAAGTGGATATTTCTTTTGGCTGATATACACCTGGTTGCAATGTATCGAGAAACATTAACGGAAGCTCAAGATGCTTAAGACCAAACTGCTCTTTGTGATATTGATATAGCAATTCAAACTGAGAGAATTAAGGGGGAAAAAGGCGATGCAGATTTTTTAAAACAGTTCAAAGTTATATGGATTTTACTTTCTCATCATCATCAGATGAAGTTAATTATGCTAGGTAAATAAGAAGAAATAAATATGAAACAGCAAAACATGCGACAACAACAAAGACCACTGAAAAAAAGTAAAAAAATTCAAAATTAAATTTTTTACAACACTGGAAGATGTTAAAAAAGATAGACAGTCCATGGCATAGTTCAAAGGTCTAAATGCAGATTCGTGACACCTATCGACGAATTGCAACGAAGGATTTTGCAACTTTAACTCAGGTCAAAAAAGAGATTAGGTACAAACAAAGGGCGTATCGTTCCCATAAGGTTTACAGATAAAATCAATAAAATTATTACTTGTATATATTTTGAGTAAGTTGATATTAGATATATATTATATATATATATATATATATATACTATATATATGATATATATATATATTATAATATAGTATAGATATTATTATTATTATATATATATATATATTTAAATCTATTCTCTTATGCACAGAAATGAGGTTACACCTTGAAAATGTGTAGAAAAATACACGAAAGTGCTCGGTATCATTTTTTCATTTTCCTGTGATTTTGTGGCATATTATATATATATATATATTATTATATATTTATTATATATATATATATATATATATCATATATATATATATAATAGATATTATATATATAAGACTCCATCCTATTTAAGGGGGATAGAGACATCGTATCCACCTCAAACTTGGTATCCCATTAGCTGGTGGTGGTGTCAGCTTCTAGGAGCTGAGGTTTCAAGCAGCTACGCCATTCCAAGGTAAGGGCTGAGCTGAACCCCCTAAACTTGGATATGTCAGTAGCTATGTGGAAAATAAGCGGCCGACATGCTTCTGCTGAAGAATCGATGCCATTGAAGGAACCTGAGCCTGAGACTGTTCATGATGCGAAGCCCTGCTCCGAAGCTGAATCCGGTGCTGGAGACGCATTTTGAAATATGCATGCAATAGTCTAAGTGAGGTATCTTTCCCTAAGTTAATGAACCCTTAGATTCTGATTTTGGGGGTTGAGAGCCCTCAAGATTGTATGAGGGTCACCCTTAGGGGATCCAGCTGAAAAAAAGAGAAGAAATAAAGGAGAGATAAATGAATTACATAAGAGAAGAAGACGGAGAAAGGATGAAGAAAGAGTAAAGACAAGTCAGAGATGGAGCACTGCACAGGTGTCGGAGTTGCAGCTGGTGCGGTGAGGTGTGGTGCGGTGCTGAGTAAGCATACATTCGTTTAATATACCAATATTAATGTTATTTTATGTCTCCGACCCCATAGATCCCGAATAAGATAGTTTCAAGGTCCTGCGGGGAGTTTGAAGTGACTTTGAACACCCATAGGGTGCGAAGCCCCTGAAGAAAAACTTGTTTTAGCCTGTTTGATGTATGGTGCGTCAATTCATAGGTACTGAAATGATAAAGGATGAGTTCATGAGTAGTCTGAAATGGTAAGATACCCACACGAGATTATTAATCGAACCCATAAAAGAGGTTTCACCCTTAAAATGAAATGAAATTATCTAATAACAAATAATTACATAAGATAATCACTATGTCAGCTTCAAATCTCATTTCTTTAGACAGATGTAAACTAACATATTTCTTCTGTTTGATGAAATATTTATATTATGCTTAAAGTTTTTATTTTTTTTGTTTAAAGTTTTTATATTTATTTTAAAACTTTTAGTTTACATCAATATTTTGTTTGATTTTGTTGTTATATATTTTTAAAATATATTTTAAAAATTATTTAAAAAAATTCAGGTTTTTGCTAAAAAAAATTAATTTTTTTATTAAAAATATGCACTTCTATGGACCCTAAGGCAGTAAATCAATAAAGCAGTACCACAAACGCCCCATAACAGCCCTCCATCTCAGCTAGCCATGCGCTATTGCTCTATTGACTTACTGCTTTAGGGTCAATAAAGTACATATTTTTACATATTTGATAACAACATAAAAATGTTTTTGTATGCACATTACAGAAAATTATTAAATACATTTTATAATTTTTTACCTTGAACTAAGAACATAACATATCTAACATACCATACCTATGACTAAACTGCTAACATTAAAAAATCCACTAGTTAATATCGGTAAAGTAGTTAACATTACTTTACAAAACGTAACCTATTAACATTATTTTTACCATTAACATTACCTATTTTACTTTTCTATCATAGCTATAACATATCAATGCTAATTTTACATTGACATAGCAATATGCAACAAAACAACAATAATTTATCGTATCATAAACTAACAATACCTGACAAACATTTATGATAACAAAGTTTTCACATCAGTAAAGCTAACATAACATTGCCTGAACTAAGAACATAACGTACAACAACAAACCTGACATACTTTACATATGAATAAACTGCTAAGATTAACAAAGCTCCCTACTTATCAAGGATAAAGTAGCTAATATTACCTACAAAACTTAACCTAATTCCACTTTTCCAACATATCTTTAACATATCAGTATTAATTACACATTATCATAGTAATATGTGACAAAACGTAACAAAACTTATCATAACCTAACCTAACTATCATAATGACCACCGAATAAATGCTAGCATAACAAAGTTTTAACATCTGTAAAACTAATATATTATCACCTAAACTAAGAACATAATGTACAAAAACAAACCTAACATTCCTTGCGAGCGAGCAAACGAACAAACTGTTGACATTAGAAAAGTTAACATCTTATCAACAGTAAAGTAGTTAACGTTACCTACAAAACGTAACGTTTCCCCATTTTATATCACATCTATAACATATCAATGTTAATTTTACTTTAACAGTAATATTTAGCAAAACTTAGCAAAAAACATTTTCGTAATGTAACCTAACTATCATACTAATCAATGAATAATTGGTAACATAACAAAGTTTTATCATCAGTAAAGCTAACATAATACCATCTAAACTAAGAAAATATCATACCAAGCATACCTTGCGTACGAATAAACTATTACCATTAACAAAGTTTCATGAATGTTTGCGATAAATACTCTAACATCACCAAGTAAAACTCAATCTAGCCTTATTTTTCTATCCTATCTATATGAAATCAATGTTAATTTAAGATTAACATTGTAAAATTTAACAAACTCTAACAAATTTATCATAACTTAACCTATTTATCATACTAATCAACGAATAATTGCTAACATAGCAAAGTTTTAAACATTACTAAAGCTAAGATGACATAACCTGAACTAAGAATATAACATGCCATAACATACTTAACATACCTTACGTACGAATAAACTTCTTTCATTAACAAAGTTCTCTGGTTATCAACGGTATAATAACTATCATTGCTCATATAACTTAACCTATCTCCCATTTGCAATCACATCTATGATATATCAATGTTAATTTAACATTAACGTACTAATATGTAAAATATCATAACCTATTAACATATTGAACTACGAATAAATGCCAATAACAAGGTTTTAGCCAATTTTTATTAACATAGGATTCTCTAACAATACCCTATATTTCCTAAACAAAATCTGTAATAAAAATATTATTAGCATCATATACCCAATCATTATTATTAATACGACATAAACATTTCTTTATATGAACATAACATAAAATCTTATTAAAAACATTCAATGTTTTTACTAAATATTTTATCGACATAAACAAAGAGTCAACTTACCACCAGCTGTTAACATAGCAATCTCAATCATACTATACATAACCAAACAAAATATTATTTTAATTAGCACATACACAAACAGATTATTATTATTATTATTATTATTATTATTATTATTATTATTATTATTATTATTATTATTATTATTATTATTATTATTATTATTTCACCTAGAATTCGAAACACCAACAACGCGTATGAACACTTGGACTGTCAGACCATAACTAAAATATTGAATCGGTAAATATGCTATCTACGTCACACCATTACACAACATTAAACAATCTTAGTAAGCTCTGGGCCTACCAATCAGAGAGCTGTATTTCTATGATATCATTGATAGAAAATGAGAGCCAAGGAATGGCGTTATCATATCATATCCCCTACGGGAGTGTAAGCGGATAACTAAAGCCTCAGCCCAAGGCTGCCGCCTTGCCGCTTACATCTCTTAGAAGGGGAACCCCTCTCTCCTGATATAAAGAGAAAACAAGAACAAAAACAATCAAAATTGAGAAATGGAAATTGGAATTATTTAACTTGACCTGCAAGCTAAATCACTTTTAAAAAAATATGAACTTCAGTAACTTCTGGAGCAGTGCACAAATTGTCAATAACTATCCAAACCTTTGTATGACGGGGATGTCCTTTTTACTTTCCTTCCCAAGCTTCCATTTGGTTGAGGCTGGTTTTAGCAATATTATTTCAGTTCTAACAAGGCAAAGGAGCAATCAATAATATTGAAGAGAGTGGTAATTTAAGACTATAATTCGCTTATTTACAACCATATATTAGTGCTCTTCTCAAAGTTTATCAACCACAAACATCTCATTAAAGTTAAACAGTTAGAATATAAATAAATGGTAAAATTGTTTAATTTATTTTAATTGCATAAAATAGTACTTTTATTTTACATGTTTTTATTAACTTATTCTTTACTTAAGCACAGTTTGCTGATTTTAGTCAATTGTAACAATATAAGGGGTCGATAAAATGGGAATGATTTCACTAAGGGGCCGGCAGTTTAAAAAAGTTTGGCCACTCCTGCTATAGACTAACGGAGAAACTGGGGAGTAGAACGGAAGGGAAACTGAACTGGGAGAGTTTGAAGAAAATGATTAAAAGAGAAGCGGTAAATGTGCTGGAATAGAATGGATTGGAGAAAATAGGAGGAGACACCACGATGGTGGACAGAAAATGTCAGAGATGCTGTAA
This sequence comes from Trachelipus rathkii, assembly GCA_015478945.1. Lineage (NCBI taxonomy): Eukaryota > Metazoa > Arthropoda > Malacostraca > Isopoda > Trachelipodidae > Trachelipus > Trachelipus rathkii. The sequence goes on along the minus strand of JABUQX010060279.1, from coordinate 16,537 downwards.
AGAACAAAACCCAAAAGATAAGAAGGGAAAAATGTTGGAGGAGCTGGATGGTAAATGATAGAGGATCTGAGAGACGGAAGGAGGTTACTGTTTGAACTGGCAAAATCATATTGAAAGGAAAAGGCAATGCAATACATCATCAAGGATAGATAGGGAAATGAGGATACAGAGCAAAAGAAAATAAATGCAAGGTGGATGAAATATTTTGAAAACTTCTAACCGTTGGAGAGGGCTGTTTAGAGGGGGGAGTGAAAGTCAGGAAGGGGAGGAACAGGAAGACGACTTCGAGGAAATCAACAAGGAATGGTTTGATAAGGAAGAAAAGCAAAACATTAGGAGTGGATAAAATACCTAACGAAGTGGAAGAAGGAGAAGTGGTACAGTAAAGGATTCTGGAGCTTTTCAACAGGCTGTATCTAGCAGGAGAAATGCCAGATTAGTTGGGGACAACCATCATAGTTGGGTATTATTATTATTCTAGACCTATCTTATGAAATCTTCATCCTTATCATGTTGGCAAGAAAAGCTTCATGATATCTCTTACCTCTATATTTCCTCAGTAATTCAACCTATCCTGCACATTGAGGAACTCTAGATTTTTGTTTGCGATGATTTTCCCTTTTGAAGATGAAAAAAAATCTTTCGAAGATTTTTCTCATCACTTTGAATGTATACAAAACTTTTGTCGACCATTTTCCTCATCAGTTCCAATGTGTCGAGAATTTGTTAACATCCATTATTCTTACAGAGTTTCCAAGTAATTTTACTAAGTGATTCGTGCATTATTTTCTAACAGCCATATGTTGAGCAGCCAACTTGTTGTGCCATGAAAAAGAAACAGGATTAGAGAGGCGTCACACAGTTTACTATTGAACAGAAATATAATATATATTATATATATATATATATATATATATAATATATATATATATATATATATATTTTATATATATTATATATAATATATATATATATATATAATATTATCATATTATAATAGGTTATAAACCCTTTGCGTATATATAGTATATATATTATATATATATATAATATATTATAATATATATATATATATATATATATAATATATATATATATATATATATTATATAATATATATAATATATATTTAATTTAACTAATCAAGGAGTAGACTCACTAAAAATTAAATTGAATTTAAAATTAAAACTCGACACCACCTTGCATAGGAGAGGTTGTTAATAAATGTATACGAATATAACAGAACAATTAATTAAAAAGAATTTTAGTGCGCATAAATGGAAGTTAAAGACACATACTACACCAATATAAAGCACACACACATTAAACAAACACATAACACGCACACACACACATTAACAAACACATAACACGTACACACACACATATATATATATAATATTATATATATATATATATAATATATTATATATATATATTATATAATATATATATATATATATATATATATATATATATATATAATATATTAAATGAAAATTAAAGCAAGCGTTGATACGCCTTAAACGTAATGTGAAAACACCTTAAAAGCGCCACACAGTATAGCCAGAACTATGATAAGTAATAAAATTATGAAGCAAGGTGTTGCTGAAATAATAAGACAGTGGGAAGGAGAAGAAAACCACAATTGATCAAATTAAATGTTAAAAAGCGGGGAAAAAATATTTTAAACACTATCTCAAGCTTTCGTCTGAGATGATCACAGACATCGTTTACGAGCCTAACTGAGTACGAACATAAAGGGAAAGTTTTCTAATTATTATGAAATTGTAGGTTGGTTGGTATTTTTGAATTTTAGAACGGTGAAATATTTGGAGGAAAGCAAAATTGAATTCTGAATAAAATCAAGCCTACAGTCACCCGGAATTTTGTTGAAATTGTTAGTTTTTGATATAAACAGATTCAGCTATTTTTCTTTTTATATGTATGGCTTATATTTTTGATTACAGAGGTACCCTGAATATAAAAGAAAAATAGCTGAATCGATCTTGTATTCCGATCTATACATGTGAGAAGATATCGAAATGTTGCTGATGATTCAGGAATTGCAGTTGGTGGTGGTAAGGGTCAGAGAATATCAATATTTACAGTTTCAAAGCGCTGGGAAGGAATTTATAATGGAATAACATGTTACTTTTTATGACGATGAATTTTGGAAATTTGACATTGATGACAAGATTGGATCCATACACGAATATCTTTATCCATATTGGGCCAGAAACAGCGCGTCTTCACTAGTCGAAGAGAATCTCTGACACCTGGATGAGACATACTGTGGAGATATTGAAAAACATGTTGACTATTTTGTTTGGGAAGAAACGGACGAGGATGAAGAGTAGAAGTTTCACACAAAATTTGAAGGTTGTCATAAAGTGGAAAATCATGAAGTCTTGACTTGTAAATTTGTAATTCTTCATCAGTTGCTTGTGATCGTGCTATAGCAGGAAGATCAACTGGATCAATGGAAGTGGATGAAATTGAACGCGATAAAGCATCAGCTACGACGTTATCTGATCCTTTAATATATAAAGCTGAAGAGCCGTACTCCAATATGATGGAAAGATGTCTTTGCTGGTGATCGCTCTTTGCTGGATTTATGCTATAAAAAGCGGAGACAAGGGGTTTGTGATCTGTACATAAGACGACATTTCTACCTTCCAAAAAGTGCTTATAATGAAGTACAGCAAAATATGCTGCTAAGAGTTCTCTGTCGACGGCGGAATATCTTATTTGTTGTGTAGTTAATTTCTTGCTGTAAAAATCAATAGGTATTGGTTCATCGTCTATCATCTGATGTAATGCAGCTCCGATGACGACTTGAGAAGCGCCATTGACCAGTTGGAGATGAGTTAGATCTGGATTGAGAGAATTGAGAGCTGCTGCGTCATTATGGGTTTTAAATTTTATGAAATGCGTTCGAGCTTCCGGAGACCAAGAAAGAGAAGCTAGATTTGTTTAGGACAAAGCTGGCCAATTCCGAAGAGGTAACAAATCAAGCAAATTTAGAAATCGAACGCGAATAATATCCACCATACAAGAACGATGAAGCGTAGAATGTAGTGGCAAAAGGAGAGCGGTAATTTTCCAGACTTTCTCTTTAGAATCTGGTGTACTTAGACCACTGGAAGAAATATGGTAACCTAAAAGCTCTAGAGAAGATTGCATAAATAAGCACTTAGGAACATAAATGCGAAGGTAGTTATCATGCAAGATTTGAAATATCTGACTCAAATGTTCTTTTTGTGATTCTCTGAGAAACAGTAAGATCATTTCTACTTCGCATTTTTGAAAGACTTGAAATAATTGAATCCAAAAGCGTTGGAAAGTAGCTCCAGCATTACAAAGACCAAAAGGCATAGAAGCAAACTCAAAAAGACCAAAAAGGATCTTAATGGCAGTCTTTTCTATGTCTTCTGGTATGAATAGAGGATTTCTTTCATGATTCATATATTTATGCTATATCTGTATACTGCCTCCGCCTCCCGTCCCCCGTACGTGAAGGTTTATGAGGACAACTGATAATATATGGGATCGAGGATAACGGTCTGGTTTTGTCACAGAATTTAAAGTTCTAAAATCCCCACATGGACGCATTCACCTGGAGCTTTTTTTAGGAACAAGGTGAAGAGGTGACGACCAGGGGGATTTATAAGGTCGAATGATGCCAACTTTTAAGAGAATATTAAATTCAGTTTTTGCAACTGTTAGTTTATCCTCTGTTACTCGAAGAAATTTGACATAAACGTAACGTAAACATAATCGTCACTTTTTCTATACGGTGATAAATTTGAGATTTATACTCAGAATTTTGTAAGGGATTGACAGATGACGTAAGAGACAGAAATTCCTCCAAAAGTTGAGTTACTACAGGATGAGAAGGAAAAGTATTAAAAAATGGGGGATGGTACTGAACCATTTAGAATTCGAGTAGGAGCCTGAAGGTTCATAGTAGAATCAAAAATGAGTTTTTGACCACAATCCAAAATTAATTTTAAATAATGAAAGAAATCCATACCGAGAAGGGGGGTTGCTATATCTGCAACAAGAAAGGTCCATAAAAACTCGCGTCGAAGGGATGGTAACGTAAAAAATTCTCTAAGTTCACCATGACATTTAATAGGAGTATTATTTGCTGCAGTCATGAAACTACAGTAGGGAAAAGAGAAAAATTACGTGCCATTGATACAGGAATAGCTGTTATACTTGCGCTGATGTCAATTAAAAAGTCTATGGTTTTGCCAAAAATTGAAACAGCGGTTTTGAAATGCGAGCCCAAGATGGCATTTACTGGATCTCGCGCATTTCGTTTTTTTGAAGTAGGAACAGGTGATGAAGCACGAGAAGATGCAGGTGAAGAAGCTCTAGAATAGGGATATATTTGCAAACCCTGTGTGCTTGACCATTGACACCAAGGATTACAATTCCGAGTCTATGCAGCAAAATATAAGTGCGACTGACAAATTTTAGGATTTTGATTACTATGAAATGGCTTAAGACCGGGGTTGTATCCAGGGGGGCCAGGGGGCCATGGCCCCCTTTGAAATTTGAAGACACTAAATATTTTCAAGTATCATATCCGTTAATAACATAAAGTGGAGAGGTTAAATTAATTTTATATAATTTTTCGACGTTAGGAAAAAATCTCGAAGTCCTTTGGGGAAATTTTTACAGGAGAAAGAGAAAACACATAATTTTACCAATATTATATATATAATTATATATATATATATATATATATATATATATTATATTATATAGATATATTATATATATAATATATATATATTATATATATTGTATATATATATATAAATAATATATATATATATATATTATAATATATTATTATATACTATATATATATATAATTTATATATATATATATTATATTATATATATATATTATATATATATATAATATAGTATATAATATATTATTATATATAATATAATTATATATATATATATATATTATATTATTATATATATATATATATAATATATTATATTATATATATATATATATTATATATTAGAATATATATATTATATATATATATTATATTATATATATTATTATTAGTATTATAATATAATATTAGAAGAAAAATATATAATCGCTCTCTTCTTCTCTCTCAGTCTCTCTCTCCTCTCTCTCTTCTTTCTTCTCTCTCTCTCTCCTATCTCTCTCTCTCTCTGCTCTCTCTCTCTCTCTCTCTCTCTCTCTTCTCTCTCTCTCTCTCTCTCTCTCTCCTCTTCTCGCTTCTCTCTCTCTGCTCTACTCAGCATTACTATACTAATGAGATAACATTGTGGTGTCAGTGTAAAGCTATCGATTGATCTATTTGTTCAAGGGTATAATATCAAGTTGCTGGTGAACAGTTATAGTTTTGCACTTTTTGTTTAACATTATTTGTTCTTTTTTTTGGCTCAAGTTAAAAAAAAAAATATATGAAAAGAAGAACAGATATTTTTCCACAAAAAAAGTAAGCACTATGGTAGTAAAGGTTCCTATTATTCAAAGAGTGAGATCAGTTTCTACTGGAACTTCTGTAACTACGATAGCAGCTGAAAAATCTGAAGGAGACGGTGATGTTTTCCTTCACAAGCGTCTATATGTCAGGCGCAATCAAGAAATAAAGAAAGGATTGTTTATCCCAACGATATTGGCAATTTCACAGGTACGCTATTTATTAATAAGGAAAAAGTAGAAATATTAAAATATCTCTGGAAAGCTGATTCAAAATATATATTTCCTGCCCAGGAAGGCAAAGGTTGGGAAAGATATTTTCATTAATTGGTTAGCTTACTCTGAAAAAACGTTGGGGTTTATTGCTCAAAGTGTGTATTGTTTTTGGAAGCAAAAGAAGAAAAAAGTAAAGGAAAACACAAGGAATTGGGTGTTTTGTCTCGAGAGCATATTCACTAAGTTAGCGTGCTTGCTCAGAACTTAGGTAGCTATTATCTAGAGTAGTTCCCTTCTTTGAATAGGGTAATGCTAGTGAGGTGCAGGCTAAGAAAAATCAGAGCAGATCTCTCATCATATGATTAAAGTATAGTGTGCATAAAATAGGTCTAAGCAGTAGAAAGCAGCTAATTCCAAATTGTTGAACAATGTGCGATTTTGTAGCTAAGCAAATATATAGTTACCGTGGAATATGACTCAGTCGAATCGAACTCACTTGGCCTGTGGAAAACGATGGGAATTTTCGAAGTCTTTTAAGATATCGTGCTAATGCTGCGAGACCATGTCTTTACAAATATTTAAACTAGTGCTAAAAAATTGCGATGTATAACAGTTCCACAGTTCAAATGGCTCTAATTCAAGTAATTATGCGCATTATTTCAACGTAAATGTGCAAAAACATAATAAAAAGTATAAATGTTTTACTGTCTTTAGTAGAAGACGACCCGTGATGTGTCCCAGAAGGAACAATTTTCGTTGTTAGTGCTTACGTTAATATGATATTCTTACGTTCAAGGTAACTCTTTTCTTGTTTCGGTCTCAGTAAGGTTGATTTGACGGATAAGTCTTGCAAGTTAATTGAAGGAAAAGTAACGCTGAACTTGGGTATTGGATTGATAATCTTAAGAGAAACAGGGGTATGACGTGAGTAGTGAATGAGGAGTTCAGAGACACTTTGGAATACAGGCGTAGTGTGTCCTTATCAGCGTAGCTGATTAGGACACGTTTTTTGAGTAAGTTAAATTTGATTTTTCATGTGTATTCGTTAATTATTTTTATTACGCTGCGCGGTGCGCACTAACAATACACATATTATTATTTATTATTATATTATTTTATGATGTTCGAAAAATCACTCGACACGTAAAAATAAAATCCAACTGCGGAGCCGACTCCGACTCCGACTCTGACCTTTTCATAACATGGCACCGCACGCACCGCGCCGTAGCACACCGATTCCGACTCAAAACAATACTTTAGTTACTTATGTTCATTATTTATTATTTTATTTATATTATTATTATTTTATTATTATTATTATATTTTATATTATTATATTTTAATTATTATTTTTATTATTATTTTATATATTATGAAATGATTTTAGGCTCCGGCTTCCGGCTCAGCCTATGGCCAATTATAATTTACAATGGTTAGGGTTATCGAATCAGGCTAAAATTTGGAGGGTGGTTGGTTTATGGGTGACGTAACCTCGTCGTACTCAGGTTACGTCCCCGTTGGGTCACCCGAGGGGGACCCACCCCTTAAAAATCGAAGTGTTCGTAATTGGCTGAAGTTGGTGAGAGGATTAGAATTGAATTTCTTAGAAGACATGGATCGGGATTGATGATTTGCTCCGGCACGGTGCTGGAGCCACTGCGCGTGCGGAGTAATAAAAGTTCGTTATACAACAGATGTTGTGTCTTATAAGGGTATCGGAACGTGAGATCTCGAATATGATGGTATTAAGTCCGTTTAGGGTGTCTAGGCCCTTGAGGAGGGTCCTGACTGAAAAAGAGCACAGAGTGCAAACAGAGGTCGAAGGAGGAGAGAGGATGAAAGATGAATAAGGAGGGGAAGAATGGAGAAGAATCTGACTCAGAGGCGTAGGAGTTGACAAGAGGCACGGTCTTGGCTCGGGGCGGTGGCGATTTATTAAATTTTGTGTAATGATACAATATGGGTGTCTTTCTATATGTTATTGGGTCTGTAGATTTCGAAAAATGAGTTTCAGAAGCATCAAGAAAAAAATAATAAATAAATAAATAAATAAATAAATAAATAATAATAAATAAAATTTCTGATTCTTTTTATGTTTATAACTTTCAATTTTACGTTTTTACATTGCTAAAGACAGTAATCATAATCAAAAACACATACCCACCCTCCATACCAGTTTGTGATCTATTGATCTATTGATCTATTGATTCTAGTATTATTGATCTATTGATTAAGGTCAAATTTTTTACTAACATTGTCATGTTTTACATACAGTAAATCAGTTAAATCAGTAAATCAAGCACCCACCCTACCCTCTGTCCAATCATGATCTATTAATCCATGATTTATTGATCTTTTGATCTAAAATTAGAATTTAGAGTCAAGATTTTTACTAAATTGTAAACGTTTACATACCCTAATCAGTAAATCAGTAAATAGAAACCAACCTACCCTCCTGTCCATTCGATTGATCTATTGATCTATTGAATAATTGATCTATTGATTATGGATCTATTGTATTAAGGTCAAATTTTTATAAAATTGTAACGTTTTACATAAATCAGTAAATTTCAGTAAATCAAGCCACCAACCTACCCTCCTGTCCAATTATCTATTGATCTATTGTTTCTATTGATCTATTTGATCTATTGATTTAAGGTCAAATTTTTTACTTAAAATTGTTCATGTTTTACATACCTAAATCATAAATCAGTAAATCAAAGCCACCAAACCTACCCTCCTGTCCATTCATGATCTAGTGATCTATTATCTATTTGATCTATTGATATTGATTTAAGTCAAATTTTTACTAAAATGTGTAACGTTTTCACTACCCTAAATCAGTAGAATCAGTCAATCAACAGCATCCTCACCCTCCTGTTCATTCTTGATCTCAGTTGATCTATTGATATATTGATTCAAGTCAACATTTCGATATCACTTTGGATAACCATAACATAAAAACAAAGTTTTCACATTAATAAAGCTAACAGGGCATCACAAAATAAGAAAATAATGTACAAAGACAAACCTAAACACCTGAAACAGAATAAAGCAGTTAACTTAACAAGTTCACACTTGAACCGGTAAAGTAACTACATAACAATCAAAAACATACCTATTCAACCTTGTAGGCATGTCTTGTAACACAACAAATGGTAAATTTTACATAACACGAATATTTAACAAAAATTTAACCTAACCTTTCTAATTATCATACAGACAGCGAATATAAAGTAGACAAAGTTTCACATTAAAAAGCCAACAAAACATTGCTAGAACTAAGATATAATATACAACGGAAACATGACAAATCTAAGCAAGAAACTGTTAACAATTACAAATGGTCCAACAATGCATCAGTAAAAGTAACTAACAAGCTCACAAAACATAATCCATTCACACATTATCAAACATCACCAACATGACAATGTTAACTTTACATTAACATAGTAATTTAACAAAAAATCAGCATAAACTTACCTAACCAGCATAATACATTAATGGGTAAAGACAAACAACGTAAAGTTTTACCTCTGTAAAGCATATTAAACTCATGAACGTATAACATATCTTAACACACAACAACCGAGGCGGAGGAATAAACAGCTATCTAAACAACCTTTAGTCATGAAGAGCGAATAATACGAGGAGGGTAAGGGACAGTTTTTATTTTATAATATATAATTTTCAGTTTTCTTTACCGACTTACGTAACTATTGTATTAAAAACTTTTATTTGTATGTTATTGTTGTGATGTGATTATTGATTCAGTTGATAAAGCTCTCATATATCTCGTCTAAAGATTCAACACCTTTAAAAGAATGTAACGTATAAATGCTTCATGCAACACTAAACCATTTTTCGGCGTGTTTTGTCGACTCAGCAGACACTCATTGGTTTTCTATAACAAGTAGTGAGTACTTATCCTTATAGCTGATAGTTATTGAACGCACTCCTGATATACTTTATACGGGAATATTTCCAATATGTTTCGGTGAAATTATAGATTACACATAGTGCTATATGTATTGTGTGTCTGTATATGTAACATCGTTAAGGTGCGATAGTTAATTGTTTGTCTATTTTAAGCAAGGCTGTAAATATTTTCAGATGTTGTTAGGAACTGTGAACCTATACACGACACATGAAGGTGTATGTGTGATGATTGTATGGTTATCCAATGATTGCGTTACATCAAGGGGTGTTAATACCATACATGAGCGAGAAACAAACGATCCTATTCTATTATACTCTCACACTGTCACCTCTGATAGATTATTTCACTACTCGTCAATCCACCGGATAACACATCTTTCCTCGTATCCAAGCGCTGCAGATGTCGATGGATCTTGATGATCGTCATCTGTGATAAAGGTCTATTTTTTGACCTCTGGCAGGAATACAAGCAAGTGTATCGGTATCACATTCGGTGACATTAATATAATGACACATTCGTGGGATAACGATGCTCCTAGTGAAAAAGATATCAACAACAGATTAAAGCGTGTTTCTACAGTACAGCGAGAACAAGTGTCCTACTGACGAAATAGGTAGTGGCGTAAACAACCTATAAGTAAGTGAGATTTCGTTTTTCAACCAATCAGAAGAATAGTAAACAAGGAAACGACGCGTGACGATACGACATATCCATACATTCAAAAGGAAGGGATATTATATTCGTCGTGAGACAACTGTTCAACAACAACGACAACACAAGGCGAACAACAGTACGGGACAACAACAACAACACAACAACAGATGCGACAACAACAACAACAACAATTCTTGTATATACTAATTATATGCAACGTAACATTGTTTTCACATAAAAAGCTAACATAGCAGACCAGAACTTAAGATATATGTACATTGCAAAAACCTGACACTATCATTACTGCAGGATAATATCTTACTAACATAACAAGAGTTTGTTCCCATTACACAGTAATTAACTAGCATTGGTAACAAAACGTAACCTATTCTCTTTTCCCAAGCATTTCTCTACAAATTAACGTTAATTTTACTTTGAAAATAATTTAACAAAAATTATCATACCCTTGTCTAATTTAGACCATCAAATAACTGTAAACATAACAAGTTTTAACCAAACATAACATAAAATAAGTTCTTTGAATAAAATATTCTAGTAAAGTGTATAGTTTACTGATTTTAAGCAGTTAAATCAGTAATCAGTATCAAACCACAACCATCCCCACCCCTCCTCCATGACCTTTTGATCTATTGATCTATTTTATTAAGGTCAAATTTTTACTAATATTTTGGATAACAGTAAACGAAAATAAGTTTTTTACTTAAAGATGAATGTATTGTAACGTAACAACGTTTTTTTAACATTAATAAAGCTACATAACATAGCATGAACTAAAATCATAATGTACAACAACAAACATGACTCAAAGTACATAAGAATAAAATACTAAGATTAACAAAAGCTCCCGCGCTTAACAACAGTAAACTAAATAACACTCTTACAAAAACGAACCTATTCACACTTTTTCAAGCTATCTCTAACATATTCATGTTAATTTTACAATTAACATCGTAAATATTTAAATATTTACGATGTTAAATAGTGTCTAAGCATATCTGACAAAAATATAATGCTAACGTAGCAAAATTTTTCAGATCATAGTAAATATTTAACAAAAATTTCATCATAACCTCGTGATAAATATCCATAATCCCCAACGAATAATTGCACACATAACAAAGTTTTACGAAATAAATAAAACAAACAAAATTTCCTGAGCATAACATAAAAATAAGTCTTGAATAAAATATCACAGTAAAGCGTAAAGTTTACTGATTTTAAAGCAGTAAATCAGTAAATCAGTAATAAACCACCCATCTGCAGTCCCCTACCATCCACCCGTCTTTGAATCTATTGACTATTTGATTAGGTCATATTCGAGTTTCATTTTGGATCAGCAAACAGGTAAAAGACGTATTATCTAACAAAAATCCTTAACAAAGTGACCAATATCAAAGATACCGCATCTTGAATCTATGAATGACACTTGTTCATCAAGTGTCATAGTCTTCGGTATAACATCATTGAGACTAGGAATAAACGTAGCTTTAGCAAATTCTCAAGGCAAACCTGACATACTCAACAAAAACTTAACTAGGCTCCCGTTTCTAACACATCATTCGTTAGGTAACACAGTAATATCTTACAAAAACTCATTCATTCTCTACAATCAGTGTATTTACCCGGTCATAGTAAATAATTTAACATAACGGGTACCTAACTTACGAATAAACAGTTTCAGTAACCAAGAGTATCTAAAGCACAACATTCCCGAGAGAAAACCAAGGGGATAGCCATTGAAATGGGTGTGAATCCTGGAGGAGGGATCACCCGAAGGGTGTGTTAAGGCGGCATTAACCGCTAATATACCCTCGGGTGATCCCTCTCAGGATTGCACACCCTTTCAATGGCTCATCCTTGGGTTTTCTCTCGGGAGGTGGTGTGTTGCTTAGATACTCTGGTTACTAAAGCCATGTTTTATTCGTAAGCTTAGGTACGTTATGTTAAATATTACTAATGACAGAGTGAAATTAACACTATTGGGAGAGAAATGATGAGTTTCTGTAAGAAATTACTGTGTTACCTGACGATGATGTGTTAGAAACGTGAGGCCTAGGTTAAGTTTTTGTTGAGTATTGTCAGGTTTGCCCGAGAATTTTTGCTAATGTCTACGTTTATTTCTAGTTCAAAATGATGTTAATACTCGAGGGACGATGCACTTTGGATAGAAGGATATATGACAATTCATGAGTTCAAAATGCTGGTATTCTTTGATAATTGGATCACTTTGGTTAGGATTTGTTAGAGATAATACGTCATTTACTGTTGTGATCGAAAATGATACTCGAAATATGACCTGAATCAATAGGTCAAAAGATCAAGGCGGGTGGTATGGGTAGGGGACTGCAGGGGATGGGTGGTACTTGAATTTACTGATTTACTAATTTACTGCTTTAAAATCAGTAAACTATTACGCTTTTACTGTGATATTTTATTCAAAAGAACTTATTTTTTATGTATATTCAGGGATAAAATTTTGTTGTTTTTATGTTATGAACTTCGGTTAAAAATTTGTTGATTAAAATTATTCGTTGGGGATATGATATTTAGACGAGGTTATGATTGATTTTTGTTAATTACGAAGTTGATGTAAAAAAATTTGCTACGTTAGCATTAGATTTGTTGTCAGTATGTGCTTAGGACTGGTTATTGCTAAATTTTTGTTAATATTACGATGTTAATGTAAATTTAACATTGATATGTTAGAGATATGATGGAAAAGTAAGTGTGAATAGGTTACGTGTTGTATGAAGTGTTATGTCGTTTACTGTTGTTAAAAACGCGGGAGTTTGTTAATGTTAGTAGTAGTATATTCGTACGTATGGTGTGTTAGTTTTGTCTTTATTCTTAGTTCTGGCTATGTTATGTTAGCTTTATTAGTAAGATAACTTTGTTACGTTAGGCTATATTCGTGGTTAGTATATAAAGAACTTTATTTTTGTGTTAATAGTTTATCCAATAAATAGAAACTGTGAAAAAGTGATAATGAACAATAGATCATAGATCAAAGTCATGGAGGGAGGGGTGGGATTGTTGGTGGTTATGATTTAACATTTATTACTAATGGGTTAAGAATCCAGTAACTATTACAATTTCTATGCAATATTTTATTCAAAGAACTTAGTTTTGTTATGTTTGGTTAAACTTGTTAGTTACAGTTATCGTTGGTCTGTATGATATATAGACAAGGTTATGATAAATTTTTGTTAATATTACGAGTGTCAATGTAAATATTAACGTTAATTTGTAGAGAAATGTTTGAGAACGTAATGAATAGGTTACGTTTTGTACGCATTGTTAGTTACTTTAGAGGTGTTAAGTGTGAACTTTGTTAATGTTAGTAGTTTATTCCTGCGTATGGTGTGTCAGGTTTTGCCATTGTACATATCTTAGTTCTTGGTATGCTTGGTACTTTATTAATGTGAAAACAATGTTACGTAGCATAATAAATTGTATATAAAGATTGTCATTAATTTTTTGTTTCTGTTGCAATTTCATGTTTAAACAATGCTGTATATGCTATGTTGTATAGACTTTTGAACCGAAATGGAGCGTTCGTACGTCATGTTCTTGTTTACTTCTTTCTGATTGGTTGAAAGAAAGAATCTCATACTTTAAGCGTTGTTTCACGCATTTACTATTTCCAGTCAGAGTAGGAGCATTTTTCGCCTGTACTGTACGATTGAATCTCTCGCATCTCTAATTGTTGTTGATATCTTCACGAGGAGCATCGTTATTCCCAACATTGTGTCATTTATTTATCGTCAAACCGGATGAGATACCGATACATTGCATGTATTCCTGCCAGAGGTTCAAAAAATAGACCTTTATTCATTTCGTTTGAAGAATTCATCAAGATATCGACATCGCAGCTGCTTGGATAGAGGATAAGTGTGTGTGTTATCTGGTGGATTGACGAGTAGTGGAAACTCTATCAGACGTGACAGTGTGAGAGTTATAATAGAATAGCGTTGTGTTTCGTCAGTGATTGGTAGTTAAAAACCATTGATGTACAACAACTATTGGAAACCATCGATTGTGTGACCTTCATGCGTGCGTGTATAGGTTTCACAGTTCGAACATCTGAAAATATTACAGCCTTGCTTAAAATAAAAAACGAAATTAACATTAAAAACTTGATGATGTTGAATACTTGAGGACTTAATACATAAGCACATGGTGTAAACTATTGATATTACACCGCAACATATGTTTTCAATATAATAGGTATACAGGAGTGCGTTAAGTAAACTATCAGGTGATAAGTTTATTCACTTCTTGTATGAAGAAATGAGTGTGTGAATCGTTCATACCTCCGAAAAATGGTTTAGTGTTGCTGAAGGCATTTATACTATACATTCTTTCCAAGGGTGTTGAATCTTTAGAGCGAGATATAGAGCTTACCCAACTTGAATCTATGTTCTCTGATTAGATGAATATATATATATTAAAATAAGTTTTTTTATGTATTTATACGCTCTTTTCAATGAAAATTATATATATGAAAATGAAAACTTGTATTCCCCTGTATGTTCGCTTTATTGAAAGTTGTTAATGATTAGCTGTTTTATTTCGTCTGGTTTTGTGTCGTTAGTATTATGTTATAGTTTAGCTTTACAAGGGTTAAAACTTTACGTTGTTTGTCGTTACCCAATTAAAGTATTATGCTGGTTAAGGTATGTTATGCTAAATTTTTTGTTAATATTACTATTATGTAAAATTAACATTGGCAGGTTCGGTGATATGTTGGATAAAGTGAACTGGATTATGTTATTTGGCCTTGTAGTTACTTTTACTGCATGATAAGTTTGTTTACCATTGTTAAGTTAACAGTTACTCGTGCTAAAGTGTTCAGCGTTTGTCGTGATATATTATATTGCTCTAGTTCTAACAATGTTATGTTGGCTTTATTAATGTGAAAACTTCTTTTACGTTAGCATACTTTCGCGGTTCTGTTATGATAATTTAACAAGTTATGTAAATTTTGATTAAATATTTACCGTTTTATGTACAATTAACAATTGTTGTGTTAGAGACATGCTTGACAAAGTGTGAATAGGTTTACGTTTTGGATGTTATGTTAGTTACTTTACAGTTGTTAAGTGTGAACTTTAGTTAATGTTAACTGTTTTTTTGTTTAAGGTGCTGTTAGTTTGTCTTTGTACTTATTTTCTTAGTTATGTTGCACCTGTGTAGCTTTATCTAATGTGAAAACTTTGTTTTTATGTTATGTTATATCCATAGTGATACTCGAAATGTGACTTGAAGCAATATATCATAGATCACGATAGATCAAGAGAAGGATGGAGGAGGTGGTGTGCCTGGTTTGATTTACTGATTTACTGATTGGGTATCGAAAACATGCCAATTTTAGTAAAATTGACTTAAATCAATAGATCATTAGACATCAATGATCAATAGATCAATAGTCATGGAATGGTAGGAGGGTAGGTTGGTAAATCTTGAGCTTTACTGATTACTGATTTAGGTATGTAAAACATGGACTGTTTAGGTAAAAAATATGACTTGAATCCAATAGATCAATAGATCAATAGACAATAGATCATAGATCAATAGATATGGATGGACAGGTCGGGTAGGTTGGGTAGGCTGATTTACTGGATATTATGATTATAGGTAGTAAACAGGACACTTTTAGTAAAAATTTGACCTTAACAAATAGATCAATAGATCAAATAGATCAATAGAATCAATAGATCAATAGATCAATAGATCAATAGATCAATTAGTCATGAGAAGGACAGAGGGTAGGATTGGGGCTTACTTTACTATTTACTTGATGATGAGGGTATGTAAAAACGTATACAATTTAGTAAAAATTTGACCATAATCAAATAGATAAATAGATCAATAAATCATAGATCAATAGATCATGATTGGACAGGGGGCTAAGGTTAGGGTGCTTGATTATGATTTATGATTTAGTGGTTTGTTGTGTGGGGTGTGGGTAAAAATGACAACTTTAGTAAAAAAAATTTGACCTTAATCAATAGATCAAATAGATCATAGATCAATAGGAATCAATAGACACAACTGGTTAGTGGAGGGTGGTGGATAGTGCGTTTGATTTATGATTTACTGCTTTAGGCTATGTAAAACGTAAAATTGAAATTAATAACATAAAAAGAATAAAATTTATTGATTAGTTGATATTTATTTTATTTATTATTATTTATTTATTTTCTTGATGGTTG
>JABUQX010060278.1:5000-20608 GCA_015478945.1 Trachelipus rathkii | reverse complement strand
GAGAGAGAGAGAGAGAGAGAGAGAGAGAGACGAGAGAGAGAGAGAGAGAGAGAGAGAGAGAGAGAGAGAGAGAGGAGAAGAGAGGAGAGAGATGAAGAGAGAGAGAGAGTGAGAGAGAGGAGAGAGAGAGAGAGAGCAGAGAAAGAGAGAGAGACTGAAGAGGAGAGAGAGAGAGAGAGTGAGAGAGAGAGAGAAGAGAGAGAGAGAAGAGAGGAAGAGAGAGAGAGAGAGAGGATGAGAGAGAGGAGAGAGGAGAGGAGAGAGATGAGAGAGAGAGAGAGAGAGAGAGACGAGAGAGAAGAGAGAAGAGAGAGAGACGAGAGAGAGAGAGAGAGAGAGAGGCGAGAGGAGAGAGAGGAGGGAGAAGAGAGAGAGGAGAGAGAGGTAGAGAGAGAGGAGAGGAGAGAGAGAGAGAGAGAGAGAGAGAGAGAGAGAGAGAGAGAGAGAGAGAGAGAGAGAGAGAGAGAGAGAGAGAGAGAGAGACTTATAATAAATTTATAAATTTGGCATCATTGCATTATCTGTAGCCTATGTGGAGAAATTCAATATCACATTTAGCATTCTCTATATTTGTGAAAACATACAAAGGACAGAAAAAAATAGGCTTGTCAAAGGAGACTCCATTGGGAAATTGGAATATACAGCTGTTATCACCAGGGGTCGGCATTTTGCAGTCCTCAATTCCACAAATTTTGGACTAACCAAAAAAATTGCGGAATAGAGATAGCGATAATTAGTTGAGGAAATGCAATATCAGAATTTTTTTCAAATTATCGCTATTGTTTTGTTATTCCACAATTTTTTTTAGTTTAATAATTACAGAAGAATTGAAGATGGTAAAATATCCACCTCTGGTTATTACAATCAAGTTTCTATTTCTTTTTTGTATTTATTGTATGCAAATATTCTTATCCACTTCATTAGACAATTCTCTATTCATCTATTTATATCTAATGTTCCTAGTAGCGTCGGGCGGGGTGACCGGGCCCGCCTCTTTAGGAGGGGTGATTCGGTCCACTCTAAATAAAATAAAAAATAATAAAAAAAAAAAATTTTTTTTTCGCTCATTTTATAGCCACGCGGTAGTACTACAAGTTTTATTGATCATATTTAATTCTAGAAAGTTTTAATTGTTTAAAAAATTTTTCGAGTCTCCGGCTACAAAAATTTTCCTTCGATAGAACTTCACTTTTGGAAAAATGTGAGTTTTTTTTAACTTCGTTATAAATGAAAAATTGTGGATCGATTTTAATTTTTTTTTCGTGGATACACTCGAGTATGTTAGCTTTAAACTGGCAAGTAAATTGTTTTGATCCAAGCAGTATTAGTGGCAAAAAAAACGGGGCCTAACTTGGTCCGATTCACCCCGCCGTAAAATTGATGGAGGGGTGGCTTGGACCACCATTGTTTTTCGTTTTTTACGTATTTTTATTGACATTGATTACGTATAATTAATTAATGTAATAAAAAGTTACTTTATTAGTGAAAATTTTTTAAAAATGAAATTTTAATAAAAAAAAAAGAGGTTCAAAAAAGTGTCAAAATTTTTTGGGGAGAGGGGTGAATCGACCACCTTATTTATATCGTATTTTATTTATTCATTTATTGACATTTCTTGCTTATTACGAATTTTATATGATAAAAATTATATAATATGAAAGTTAAATTAAGAATATAAAATTGAAATTTATACGTAAAAGACGAATTTAACACAGATGGTCCGAGTCACCCCTGCAATGGTGGTCCGCTTCACCCCTCCACGGTCGGGCTGACTCGGCGTTAAATGAAACTTTAATAAAAACTTTTATTATTATGAATTACATTATTATTTTTTTGTGTGCTTCTGCCCGACTACATAGGGCCGGATTTACAAAAAAAAAATATTTCCAAAAGTGCATTAGGGGAGAGTCGGGAGACCAAGTTATACCTAAAGTGGTCCACGTCACCCCGCCCGACGCTATTCAATAAAGGAGAAATAATGAGTAACACTTCGGAACTAAAATATTACCCCGATTGTATTATAAGTTAATCAATATTTGCTTTTATTGTTATAGTTTTGGAATTTATAGTTTATGATTGAATTTTGATAAAAGATGTGAAAAAATTGTATATTGCTACCTTAATATATCATGTTATAAATCATGTTAAAGATAATTTAGACTTTATTTTATAGTTATTTAACAAAAAATGTACTTTCATGGGTATATTTTGAAAAAAAAAAAAGTAAATCAGAGAGCCCTTAATGTAAACAATTATCGTAATTTATTTATCTTACTTACCAGCACTACTTTTTCAGTTTATATTAATAAAAAAATACATTTCAAGTTTGAAGAATTAACTGGGCATAAATGACAGCTAAATGTTCTAATGTAAATGTTTCTGGGGATTATATTGAATAAATGATAGTTAACAGTGCTAATGTAAAGAAACTGCCAATTACCTATTTACTAGGCCTATTCACGATGATTGATGCTAACCTTTTTACGACTCTCGTACACTAGAGAAATTGTGCATTTTGCTCGCCTCAAATGTTACTTTAAAAAAAAAATTAATAAATATACTGCACCTAGAATTCTTTACCCCGACTTGCGCTAATAATGTCTGTATATTATATTACGTTACTCCTAATTTCTATTCACTCCAATGACTCACAAATCAGTTTCCGATTACCTTGCCATAATATCAAAGGATGTGCCATTGCTGCCCCCAATAGGCGTATATGTCAAGCGTGTTCATAAATGAATTCTGCTTTTTATACTTTTTTTATATTAATTACTTTTGCTTCCCCAGTTTAATACCTGATTAGGCGGTTCAATTTTAAGAAGAAACACCAACTATATGGAGCATTATTACAACTAAAAAATAAATAATAAAAAATCGGGATACAAGGGTTACAAAAAAGAAAGAAAAAAAAATTCTTCACAATTTGTCAAGGAAATAAAACCCACGAATCTGTTACTGAAAAATCAATCCCGTCCGCCTGCAATTATCATATATGAAAAAAAAATACTTAATCATAGACTTAATTTTATACATATTTTTTTTTTTATTTTACTTTATTTATTTATTAATATATATTTGTATTATTAATAATTTAAGATCAGGCTTTCAGTATGTATTTAACTTTCTTAAATATAGTAGCAAGTCAATAATACAATATTATAGCTCTACTATGATTATAGTATTTAAAGTCTTATATACTTCCACATATATTTCTTCTATTTTACATATTCTTTTAATATTTATTTTAAAGTTTTTTAAAATTCAATGATTTAGTGTTTTTTTCATTCACTTTGATGTCTAACTTTCCTTTGTGCATGATACAATTTTTTCGCATTATTAAAAAATCACTAAATTTTACTTTGCACACACTTTTAAAATTAAGCTCTCGCTGTGTTCGTTTGTTTCAAAGGTCAAAGTATTGTAGCGGTCGGACAGACTCTAGGCATTTCTTTGTTCTGATGACCTTTATTTCCTTTAAGTTCTAGCCCTGTTTTTCGCTCATTCATTTACTGGAATCTACATATAGCTTGTAGTGCATTCACGCAGCTTTTCAACTACAAATATACAAAGTCTGGGGTTTAAGTTTATTCTGTATTGGATTCGGCTATAATAAGGATCTATAATGACTAAAAAAATAATATATAAACAAATGAACGGACAATTGTTTATCTATTGGTCTTACCTTGAGTTTGTTGTTTCAAAGATTTTGTTCTTGGAGTAGTTCTTGTAGCCCTAAATAACTTTGCCTGAGGCTTTAGTTAATGGCACTTACTTAACTAAGTAGGTAAATCGAATTATATAGTTGAAGGTAAAGAGAATAGAGATAGGTTGATAGTTGAAATAGTTGAAAAGAAATAACAATTTACCTCTTTTTCTTTACATTTTAGATTATTAATTTGAATTAACACGAGCAACGGTTACGACCGTTATTGAATCAGTAGTGCCTTATTATTTTTAGCGCCTAGTGAATTCTGGAAAATTATATCCAATAGTGACAAAAATACAAATTCCGCTAAAACTAAAAATAGAAGTTATATGATAGTTTTTATATCCTAAAAAAATAGAAGAGATATATATGTGGAAGCATATAATAGTTTTAATAGATCCTATCTTAAAAGTTATGTACATAGACCATAAATGAGCAACCTCAATAAACGTTGATATTTGCAATTGGAACTTTCAATCAACCTTCCAAAATTGTAGTGGACTCAATCGCGTAGTCTACATTGGTGACCCCGGCTTTTCATTCTCCCGTGGATGTGGAGATCTTTTCGGTTGCTCAGCTACACACCTCTTCGCGCCTACCGCAGTAGTTACAGGCAAGAACTGCCATCAACAGGCTCTTGGTGCTTCAACAGTCCGCTTTCCAAGCAATACACCCCAGCCACAAGCAAGCTTAAAAGATTTTTTTTTTTAATTTTATTCGTAATATTAATTTAAATATTTTTATTTAAAACAATTTTTTATTATTATTACTATTTTATAAAATATTTACATTTTTATTATTTTTATAATTATTTCCATAATTTTATTATATATATCTACGTTCATGTCCTATGTGTATATGCATTCGGCAACATTGGTCTTGTAGAGGTATAGCTGTATTTATAAGCCGCTCACATAGACACACGTGCCTACGTTTAGTATAGGAATCTTTCTTTTTCACACTATATTCTCTGTCTTTCTCTCTTTCGTCCCAAGAAATGGTTTTCAGGGCATGATTCAATATTTGGCTCGTGCTACGCCCAATTTTCACCCCCTCTAAAAATGGACATAAAATTCGGAATTTTCAGCCGATTTTGACCATATAAGCACCAAACTGTATTTTTTTTTTTTTTTTTTGCCCTCTAAAACGTTGTTTTCTGGTGTTTTTCTGTGTCTGTAGTTATTCTTTCAGTTCAGAATTTCAATTTTTTTTCAAAACCCATGTTTTTGACATATTTGAAAGTACTCATCCTAAACTATTTTTCGAAATGGGACTTCAAATTGAAATATTCATAGATTAGGCTTCATTACCTTTTGAGATCTAGAAGACCTTTTCCGATTTTTTGATCCTGGTGCTTCAGCGTTGTCCAATTTCCAACCCCAGTTTTTTTGGAGGTTTTGAAATTTGAAAAATTTGATAATTTTTTTTCCTCGTTCCAAGTGGATGAAATTTTCAAGGCATATGTAGTATGGGGAGATGCACATTTTTTACTTAGATAATTTCTTTGTATATGCATTAGTTTTGAATTTGTTCTTGGAACAAATTTTCCAAGAAAAAATTTTTGAAAATTTTTTAAAAATTTTCTTTAGAGTATACAAAAAATTATCTAAGTAAAAAAGATGCATCTCGCCCGACTGTACAAGCCCTGAAAATTTGATGTTGATCGGATGAGTAGGAAAAAAATAAATTTTTTACCTTTCCAAAATTCAAATTTTTAATAAAGTGAAAATATTAGGATTAAATTTTTTTTTTTATACTTGTCCGATCAACATCAAATATTCATAGTATAGTCGGACAAGATGCATTTTTTTTACTTAGATAAATTTTTTGTATACTCAAAAGAATTTTTTTTTTTTTTTTTTTAATTATGCTTAATATTGTCATTAATTGGAACTTAAAGGACACAAAATTGTGTTGCAAATAGTATACCTTTCTCAAGAATTATAAATTAATAACATTTCTAGCTTTGTGTATATTATGAATTACACACAAATCTTGCACCACTCATATAAATAATTTTTCTGTATTTTTGCCACTGTTTATTTTCAAGTTACTGTATTTTAATTCTTAAAGTTTTCAAATTTAATTCAATTTTCAAAATGAAAATTTTCTTCTGATATTTTTAAAATTTGACTGTAGTTTATAAATATGCATTCTTAAGTGTTTACAAATTATAAACTAAACGTAGGGTAACAGAACCAATATTTCCACTACATTCTTAAAAAGCTTTGTAAAAAAAAACTACTTGTTATTACACAAAATTTCTATGTATAAGAGTAAATTACTGAAAAAAATAAATAAATATGGACCTTTGTTTTAAAGTCAAACTCAAAATTCTAGCATGAGAACTTTCATAAAGAGCTTCGAAACGTATTTTTGGGCATGAAATTTGTAAATTTATTTTAATTTCTTGAAACTTCACAGAGAGTACTTCAAAAATAAAAGTATTAATTAATTATGCGGTAATTATATAGCAGAACCGCTATATCTCGAATTTTTATAAAAATCACAACATAGAATCTAAAAAAAATAATAATGAAGAATAAAAAAACGAAAATGACTGACGACATTATGAAAAAAAGTTACAGCCTCTCAAAGTTAAAAATTTTCCCATAGGCTTTCTTATAAAAAAATTAGCGGGCCCCGTGTTCGTCTTAGGACCATCTTAGTTCAGGTTATGATAAGATTTGTTAAGTATACACAGATTTACTCTGTGTATACTTAGCAAAACATATCGTAACCTGAACTAGAGGTCCTAAAAGGAGATCTAATCTGGATGGATCAACAATGAAGTCTATGGAAGTTTTAACAACTTTGAAAGGCCGTTAACTTGTTTTCCTAAAGACGTCATCCGTCTTGTTTTTGTTTCTTTTCAGTCTGCATGTGACCTTCTTTCGTCACTCTACCCCTCTTCTTGTTCTGCATGTGCTGCCAAGTATAGATATGTGTACTGTCCGCTTGGCATGAAAACTCTACAAGAATGCATCTATGTTTAAGCTACGTATAAATATATCTCTTTCTTTGTCTTTTTCTATATGTTTATTAACTCTGGGTATGTTTCTTCTTTCTTTCAGGTTTAATGCAAAAATAAGTGAAAAAAGAACACGTGCTTTTATTTGACCTTTAAGCTTTAATGAAGTATTTAAGTAACGTAATTTGATTCGGAAAGGTTAATAGGAGGGGTGCTGGCTGTAGCCATAATAAGTAGGAGAGGTGGGTTGTTCGGGGCCCTTGGATAAACTTTAACCAACACTACAGGGTGGGGTAAGTCAGCTCCTTCTGACTGGACGCTGACAAATCCTTTCCTAGTCGAGTATATATTTTAGTATAACCTCTTATTTAAATATTAAAAGAAACAGTTATTAAGTAACTAGTTGCAATAAGTCTTATTTATTTTTACATTGGGATTGTTTACTCTTCAACTGGAATACATCAATAAAAGGTGGGTGTTTGCTCTGTCTGGTAAATTGGTTACAAACTTAAAAATGATAAGACTTAAAAATGATAAGTACCAAAGACAAATGTTTATTCTTACAAATTACCTTAAGTTACTGTTGATGATGAGATGACGGATGATGAAATAATATTGATGATTTATAGAAAATAGTTATAGTGAGCAGGGTTGTGGAGTCGGTTCAAAAATTTTCCGACTCCGACTCCAACCTCTTCAAAATTACCGACTCCGACTCCACCCTTTTGAAAATTGCCGACAACGACACCGACTGCACTCTTTTGAAAATTACCGACTCCGACTCCGCCCTCTTCAAAATTACAGACTCCGACTCCACCCTTTTCAAAATTGCCGACTCCGACTCCACTCTCTTCAAAATTACCGACTCCCCGACTCCGACTCCACAACCCTGATAGTGAGAGAGAAAATTAAACGTTAGTGAGGTTAGTATTTTCTTGTTTTATAGTTGAAAAGTATCAAGTCACACACACACTGATAGATATTACACACTGATGAAGGTTCCACCAATATTATTGTTCTTAAGTACGAAGTCCTTCTTTTAGCTCTTTTTTGCTTAACTGAATCTTCTTTTTTTTTTGTAAATAAATAAATAATCTCTTTTATCTTCAACTTATTTTTTATGTTACTAGTCTATAAATTACATGATGGATTGATAGATACAATAGTCTAATATTTATTATTTAACATTTCCCTCAACATCGGCAACAGAAAAAGAAACTATATTAAATAACTATGCTTTAAAAAACTAAAGCCCTCTTAATTGGGTTTACTTTTATTAGCCTTCTCTCTTCCCTTTAATGCACTTACTCTCCACTTAATCTTTTTCTATCCAACACTTACCTAAAACACTACCGTAATTTTTTCAAGCGTAAATTACTGAAAAAAATAAATAAATATGGAAATTTGTTTTAAAGTCAAATTCAAAATTCTCGCATGAGAACTTTCATAAAGAGCTTTGAAACGTATTTCTGGGCATGAAGTTCATTAAATTTATTTTATTTTCTTGAAACTTCACAGAAAGTAGCTCAAAAATAAAAGTATTTATATGCTAAATTATTAATTAATTATGCGGTATTTATATAGCAGAACTGCTATATCTCAGATTTTTATAAAAATCACAACATAGAATCTAAAAAAATAGTAATGAAGAATAAAAAAAAATGAAAATGGCTGACGTCTTTAGGGAAAAAGGTTACAGCCTCTTAAAGTTAAAAATTTTCCCCATAGGCTTTCTTATAAAAAAAAAAATTAACGGGCCTCGTGTTCGTTTTAGGACCATCCTAGTTCAGGTTATGATAGGATTTGTTAAGTATAGACAGATAAATCTGTGTATACTTAACAAAACATATCATAACCTGAACTAGAGGTCCTAAAATAAGATCTAACCTGGATGGATCGACAATGAAGAGTCTATGGGAGTTTTAACAACTTTGAAAGGCTGTAACTTGTTTTCTTAAAGACGTCACCCGTTTTTTTTTTTTTATTCATTATAATTTTTTAAGTCTATGCTGTGGATTTTTATAAAAAATCGTGATTAGCGGGTTCTGTATATTAATTACAATTATGCTTAGGCATATTAAAAAAAATACAGAAAATAAAGGTAAAGGTTTATTCAAAAAGTACAAAAACTATATTCAGACAATACAAAAAAAAACTAACTTTAACTAAATAAACAACAAAAAATATAAAAACAAAAAAAAATTAAGCAATTCTTTGGTCTTTCCTCTTCAAAATTTAAAACTATAACTTTTTAACAGCATTTTTAATTAAACAATAATTAATAAACTGCTTCCAGTTTTCATCCTCAGAAAGCAGGTAAGGGTTTCCAATAACGATTAGAAGTCCTATTGCCCTTGTTACGGCAACGTTGAATCTTTGTGCACAACTAACGAAGCCTAAATTATGGGAAACATCGTTCTGAAAATAAAATACTAATTAAAATACTCGACTGGATATAAAAAAAAATATTACAAACACTTTCTTGGGTGATTCAGTTTCAAAATGCACATAACAATCCTTTCGGCTCATTTTATATAATGGTTTACTAAATTTTCAATATGGAAAAGGAAATGTAAAATAATTAACCTTCTATAACTCCATACATTAAACAAGGAAAAAGAAATCCATTTTACATTCTGCAGAATTATTTTTTTTCGAGTCACTTGTCAGACATATTCAAATTTTCTGCATTATTGAATATTTCTGATAATTGGGTAAAAACAAAGATGTCTCCTACATTTTATAAAAGAGACTTTCTAAGATTTTTAGTGATTAGATAATTCAATTTTTACCAAATTAAGAAAATAAATATAGTGTTTTAAGTATAGACAATGAGTCACTTAAGGCTTTTTTTTAAGGGAAAAAAGCTCATAAGAGCAGCAATGAATCTGTGCTGTATTAAATTAATACCAATTAATTGTAGAAAAAACATTTAGGTTATGAGTCATTAAATAATAGTGAAGTGGTGATATTAACAAGGAAAAGCAAAAGTTGAGATCGATCCCCCCAAAAGGTAGAATTACCTCGTAATAACTACTGTGTTGAGATAATTTCCAAATTCCTAGTTGAAATTTAACACTGAAATATTGCTGAAACAAGCAGCGCCTTCTGTGTACGCATACATAAATCAACATAATGCAGAAATCTTTTTATCGTCTCCAATTGAGTGATTTACGTTGCCACACAATCCACTCTAAACTAATTAGAAAAAGAAAAACAAAAAATAGCTAAACGTATCACCTGAACCAAATTCTGAGAGGATCGAACTGTTGAGACAATCACAGCTAACTTCTCTTGACCTTGAAATTCTTCAACAGGACCTACTTTAATATTCTCATCGATATTAAATGAAGCAAGTAAGCGACGTATTTTCTCAACCTAAAAAAAAATATTGAGTTTATTTTGAAGTAGAAAGATATAAACTTAAATTAGCAAGAAACAAGTTGGTTTGATGAAATATATATGCATACCTGTTTTTTATACGGAGAAATAATCCCAATATCATGTGGGTCTACACCAAATTTCAAAATATGTAAAGCGTAATGACAAACCTAAAATAATACCGATAAAAAAGTTTGTTACAGAATCTCTCATTGTCAAGCAGATATATTCAAATACTTTCTTATTTTGAATACCATAAAAACTTCTGATGGGTTGAACCACGATGGGGAGTCTCCTTCCTGAACGTTCTCTCCAACCACTGGATGAAAAATAATAGGACACGCCGGATTTGGAAGTTCCTTCCAGTCAAGAAACCTATTCTTTTTCTGAAAATTGTAAAATACTATGATAATAAAAATAAACACATAGTTTAACAGCTGAGCAAACAACTTTAAGTTGTATTTAAGACAATTAAAATTCTTATTAATTTTAAAATTATTATTTATTAAAATACGGAAAAATAACAACCAATGAATTGATTACAAAGGGTCTATACAATTTTAAAATAAAATTCGTATAACGTGACAAAGCACCTTTGACTTGTGAGGTTTTTAATCTTTCACACTTAAGAACTGACTCTCACACTCATTTCCAAAAAACAAAAATTCTTACTCAATAATTAAAAACCTTTTAACAAGGACAATGCTAAATTTCTGCTATGCATGCGCAGCCTCAACTAGGAAAATATATA
Organism: Trachelipus rathkii; assembly: GCA_015478945.1. Classification (NCBI taxonomy): domain Eukaryota; kingdom Metazoa; phylum Arthropoda; class Malacostraca; order Isopoda; family Trachelipodidae; genus Trachelipus; species Trachelipus rathkii. The sequence continues at coordinate 9,796 of JABUQX010060278.1, read as the reverse complement.
CCCGCACACTGCCAATATGTAACTCTTACCTAACCAGGAAAATATGTAGAGAAAACATGAAGAATTTACCGTAAGCGTCTATAATGATATAGAACTTAAAGTCTTGGAAAATTATAAACTTTCAGGAATAGTACTAAATGTATCTTTTATGTTTTGTTTGAAGTTCGCCCTCACAGAAATGTTACCATTTAGAGTAGCGCTTCTCAGCAGCCGGTCCTGGGATGAAAAAATTTGACCAGTCGGTAAGAGGAGAAGCTGGAAGAAGTAAATCACCTCTTCTCCTAGCTTCAACAAATTTACAATCAAACATTGATGTATTTGTTGACAGATGGTAAAAATGCAGAAGCTATTAAACTTAGTATGTGTTACAAAGTATGGCATGACGAAAGTATCATATGCAAATAAAGAGAAATTGATATTCTTTGAACATATTTTTTCGGACATTTTACATGTCCGAGATAGGCAAAAGGTTGAGAAACTCTGACCTATAGGACAAATTTCAAGATTACTAATTAAAAGAGTAAACTACTTTTGAACTTTCAGCATTACAATAAGAATCAGAATATTTTCTGATAGTAAAGAAATTAAAATATTTGAAAATAAATTGACTAGAATTCTATCTTAAATTTTATTTTTTATCCTAAAAATAAAAATAAAATAATAAAAATAAATTTATGAGAATAGGAAATAGATGCGATCCAAAACAAAAAAATATTCAAGTTTATTATCCTGGAGCAGACAAAAATAAAAAAAAATTAAAACAATTTCTTAAAATTTTATAGCGTGCAATCCTAACGAGCTGTAATTCACCAATGTTAACACTTTGTCCTAGGAAAAGGACCTTTCTCAGAAACTGCTGAACCAAAGATATAATGAGGTTTTTGTAAAGTGGTTCTCAGAACCTGCAATGCACTTCGTGAATCAGATATATAAGGTAAAGTTGGTCGTAATCGAAAGGAAATATCGGGTAACTTGTCAGCAGAGTCAGTTCTGCTATAAAATTGAAGACATGTCGGGAGAGAGTGATTGATAAATATCTCGGCAGAATGCTGATCCGATTCCTTCGTCAGATATGGAACCGTCCGTAACATTTGTGCAGAGTTACTATAGATTCGGAATGAGACTGAAAGAATGTTTTCGGAGAATGTAAGATCATAGAGCAGGTCTGCAGTGGGTGTGAAAAGCGTGCGAGGATGAGCGCAAATATTGTGATCCTGTACATTTTAATGAAAAATTTGCAAGCAAATTATATTAATTTTTCTGAAATATTAAATTTAATTCTTTGAAGTTTGGTCGACTAAACTGAGTTAAACACTCTTCAAGTCTGTTTGATTGACTCGGTTTCGAAACTACAAGGCTTATGGCTGCCAGATCTTGGGAGGGATATCGTTTCCCAACACACTCACCTCTATATATTCGTTTAACAACATGAACATTATCCATCCTTTCCATATGACCAAACCAACCTAACTACTCTCATTCACACCTTATGCACACTACACAGCTCCCTAACAAGCTTATTCCTCATTTTATCAATTCTTTTCACACTTAACACGTCCCTAAGATAACCCAACTGAACAGACTGCCCCTTAGATTTATACCTACTAAACACCATTGTTTCGCTGTTATACATTAACACAGGTAACAGCATACCCTCATGCAGAACCCTAGCGACCTCAAGACTTAGTACCTTTGCATTCACCAAATATTTAATTGCAATACCCACATCAAAAAATACACAACTTTCCTATAACAATCTGCATCATCTGTTCCTTTTTCATCCAACATTGAACCTAAATATTTAAACTCAGATGTTTGTTCCAGTTGCTCACCATCCAGCATGATTTCACGCTGTGGAATCTCCTCACCTACCACCACCTTACTCTTTTCTACATTTACTTTCAAATCCCTTCTTCTACACACCCTGTCAACCCCTCAACCAATTATCTCCAAAGTTCTTCACATTCGCCACACAAAACCAAACTCGGGGTACAATAAGCAGGATACCCTCCACTCTCTTACATTCTCCATTAGTCTAACACCCTCCCATGCCTCACTCCGCTATTAATATCATTCTTACATACAATCACTATCGACGTACATACTTTTGATTTCGTTCAGAAGCCTATCACTAACACCTGTCACAGAGCTTCCCTCTCGATCGCCTGTTGCAAGTTCATAAAACTTTACTATAGTTTCTAGATCTATAATCCTATACCACTTCTAAAAGCACCCTGTTCTTCAACAATCTACCCCTCGGCAGCTCGATACACACTTTCAAATAAAATATCGGCATATATCTTTCCTACAACCCTCAATAAACTAATTCCCTTACAGTTTCTATAGTTCCCCTTATCACCCTTACCCTTATATAAGGGTACTATCAGTGCTCTCCTCCGATCCTTCGGAACTTCACCCTCCACTCTGTTAAACAACTTCATATTCAGGCAATCACAATCTCACCTACATTCTTGATCATTTTACTAGTAAATAAATCTATAACTGCTTTAATTACCATTTTTCCAACTTTCTCACTCTACCTAGTACCTCATTCCCAAAATACCAATTTCATCATACACCACCAAACCAAAACACATTCACTATCATCTCTTCATCACTTAATGTTATGTAGACTTTCGAAGTGTTCTCTCCACGCTCTCCTCACGCCCACTTCTTTAGCCACGAAAGCACCATCCCAATTCATTTTTCTATGAAGATTTCACTTACTCTCTTCCTTAAACATTCATTCTTCCTTCCAGAACAGCTTCCTAATCCCTTGGAAGTCCCCATTCAGCCTCCTTCCAAACTGTTCAATAACCTTTTTTTTCTGATACGTATGAAATTTTTAGTCTCTCTCTTCCTCTTTTTTTCTCTATAAAATTGCATAAACCTTTATTTCTAAATGTCATCATTAACTTTTAGCATATTCAACCACGCCTCTTTTTTTTTCCTATTAACCGCTTGCATCAACTCTTCATTCCACCATCCACTATTGACATTCTTATTTCCTACTTTTGCACACCCTCATACTTCTCTTGCACAAATATTTCCTTCATTTTCATCCAGATTTGCTCAGTTCCATCTTGTTCACATTCAACTTTCTTATTTGCAATTGTTCTCGCATACTTTTCCTTATGCCCTATCAATTTAACTTCTCATAAATAGTTCTCCCCACTTCCCCCCGTTTTCATTCCTCTTCATCCATACCCCCAAAAACTTAATTTTACATGAAACAACATAATGATCTGAAATTCCCATCCCCCCCCCCTCACTGATTTAGCATCTATCACATACTTCAACATCTCTTCACAACACAAAATCAATCATACTCTTCGCTTCGACAACAAGTCTACTCCCTAATTACACCAACTCTCGTATAATTATAAATAGCTTTGGGCTCTAACAATGTATTACTTCCTCATAGAAATAAATCACCTTCTTGCCATTCTCATTTTTCCCCGCAACCCCAAAGGCACCACCTGTTATACCATCCGTCTTTTGATCACCTATCCAACCATTCAAGTTATCCAACACAATCATTCTGAAGCCCCACTCACCCCGTAAAAAACATCATTCAGACTGTTTCAGAAAGTCTCAATCTCAATCAACATCACCCTCAGAAGAAACATGTGCTACAACTACAAATACCTTGACCTTCTCATACTTAAATTTAACCATTAGTATTGTAGTTCTTACACATACAAAATCTACCATAGCTCTGTGCCACAAATCACTGATCAGAATCGCTCTCATTCCTCTCCACTCCAGCACACAAACATTTCACTCCACACCACTTGTCTTCACCACTTCATTTTCAACTTTGTTTCAGTCAACAGCAAGGCTGAGCAAGCAGATCAAATTTACCCTTTCTAAAACTCCATGGACCTCATTCTCTTACGAAAAGAGCAGCGACTACGCAATTATATATATATATATATTATAATATATATATATATATATATATATATATATTATATATAATATAATATATATATATATATATATATAATAAATATATATATATTATATATATATGTATATATATATATATATATATATATATATATATATATATAATATATATATTAATATATATATATATATATATATATAGATGATGATGATGATAGTAAAGAGTTGTAAAACAATTTGGAAGGGACGTATAATAAATCTTGATGAGAGCGGTAATTCTCCGTCAAAAGTGTAACTAGTCCTGGATCATAGAGGGAATCTGCTTCATGTTTCATTTGTTGCGTGTGGATGAAGTCAACTTCGTCTTGTTGTTGTTTGTCATCCATGTACATCCTTTTTAAAATATCATCCTGCGGCTGGGAGTTAGATTTTTTTAATTTGATTAATGTTACTAGTAATATGTAGAAAAAAATACTGAAAATTATTGTCTAAAATCACATAGCACAGAGATAACTAGGTTATTTTCATTTCCGCACACAGTCTAAAATAACTGATAAACAAAGCAACTTTCTATCCTGTATTTAAACCGAATTTCTTCGCTAATGAGCTGATTACAACAGGTCCCAATTGCTTTGGGTCTCCCGCAAGAACTATCTGACCACTTTCACTATTCACGAAGCTTAAAAAACATTTTAAAATTATTATTGCAATGAGCTTAGTATAAATATATAATGTATCTAAAACTATCCTACTGGGATTTTACCTAATTTTTTAATTTATCCTTTCTACTTTCTTTCATATATATATATTCATGTATATTTATTTCTCGTTACCTCCAATAATTTTTCTATTATTTATTTTTATATTTTCGATATTCCCAAAAT
>JABUQX010060278.1:0-2500 GCA_015478945.1 Trachelipus rathkii | reverse complement strand
GTCATTCAAGTTCCCAAAACTCTAATCCACCCCGTCCATGACTAAAAGGGACGCTCCCAAAATAAGTCGCGGGGGGGCGCAGCTGACCTTAGTTAGCCACTGATTTTGATTATTTAGTGTATTTAATATTTTTATTTTTCATTATAAAATTGATTAGCCACCTATTTCTTCATTTTCAGTATCAAAAACAATTTATATAAAGAATATTAATAATTTTATCAATTTTCATCAATCTGCTTTTGGCATTTTTTTTCTTTTTAATTTTAAGTAATATAGTTCCTTCTTTCTAAAATAAAAAAAAAAATGAAGTATTTCAAAATTTTTAACGATGTGCAACTATTTTCTTAAGCAAAAGAATTTATTTAGAACTATGATTAGGAAACTCGAATATCTATGCTAACCTTTGCAATGAGGAATAACCAGGATTTAGACAATTCCTCCTAAATTCATATACCCCATTTTTCTACTCCTTATAAATAGTAATGAAAAAAAAAAGCAACTTTTGATATAATATAATCAACTGCAAAATCTCCCAAACTGAAAGTCAAATTACATACAGAAAATTTAGTTCAAGTACTATTTAAAGATTGTTAAAGAATGCCTTTAAAGTAACGTATACTTATTAGGAAAATTCAAATATGTAATAAAGTATATTTAAATGTGGTTGTTTAACAAATGAAACTAAAACTTGTAGGAAATATTCAATCTCCTTTTCCAATTTACAAATCTTTCAATTTAGTGTTTTAAAATTTTATAAACAAATACAATAATTCAAATTGTTATTATCGCATAAAATGGGTAACGATTTATTAAGAGTTATTAAACTACTATGTAATATTCTTTCATTTTACTTATGCATTGTATACATTTTAGCATTTTATACATTTCATTTTACAATACTTACGTATTGCATGTGGCATAATAGTAACTTTGAATTTTGAAAATAACTATGCTGTTTCACTTTTATGACCAACCAACCAGTGTGAATTACATGTCCAATTTTTAGATTTTTAATTAAATTAATTAACGTTTCGTATATTTTATATACCACATTTCATTAAAATTTCAATTAAATTAAATAACAAATAAAAATTCCCAAGGAATTATATTTTCCTATCTCCAATCCCCAATCCCCAATCAAGCTCCATTAATTCTATTCTCAAAAGTCACTTTGAAGGTCTTCAAATTCTTCAACCACTTGCAAAACAAAGTAATCAATCTCAGTAAAAATAAAAATAGCATTTTGTGACAATTAATGTCTTACTTCTGTATTATATATGGGTATAAAAATCATTTCCTAAACCAGTAAATCTTAGATAATTACAGAATCTTAAAATATTTACGAACAAGATGAAGCACAATACTTACTTAAGGGCTACTAATGTTTCAGGCTCAGTCAACTGTCCAGCTTCGTCCACAATCACATGAGTAAAATGACCTTTCTTGATTCTCGCTGTGTATAATAATCCAGATGATATGGCAGTAGAAACGATAATCCTATGTCTTATTGCCACTTTCAGATCCAAACCTGTGATGCAATATGGTGCAAGATCCTCGGATACGTTGTTTAAATTCCTCTGAAAACATGACATAAAGGTATAAAAATCAGGGTGGGGGAAGTCGGAAGGCGACTCTGATCAATAAAGGAAACAAAATAAAAATTACTAAATTTTTGTTCATTTTTTTTAAAGTCACTTCTGGTGGAAAAAGGCCAGAGACATAAGTAACACCCCACCAGTTAGGAAATGTCAGGATCGATCCAAATCAATAACTGACATGTCCCGATACGGCGTTTTCGTGTAGTCAAAGAAGGTGGCGAAAATAGGTGAAGGAAGAAGTTTTCCAGACTTTACCAATGAAATACAAGAAGGAATGGGTAGTGGTTAAGTCCGAGGTCGGAGAAAAGAAGGAAAGAGAAATGATAACTGTGTAGAAAGACGTGTAGCACAAATTCTTCTCAAAAGAGGGATGTGATTAGAGAGCACAGTCCAGCAGTGTGTGTTGTAATAGCGGTAATGAGAGGTGCTCCATTTAACTGGGAGATTCCAATATCACACTGAGTGGTTAGGCTCCTCTCATACTGATACAGGTGGAAAGGAAGCCAAATCGTTCAGTATTCTCAACGATCTGGAACAGCTGATCAGAGAACCCGCACATAACCCATATTAACCAAACCAATTCTTCAACACTTTCTGACTTGTGTTTCATCACTATAACTTCTCCTTATAAATATAAAATCTTCCCTCCAGTAACTATTAACTTTGACAAAAATTTTGTAACTCTTAATTGTGATACATCATTCGCTCCAACAGGACTACCTAAACGTACTTTCTGCTTAAGACGCTAAGGATGCTTCGGAGTCTATTGAAAAAATGGGGGCCGTAGTTGCTGATGGAATGAGCAGATTCGTTCCCTTCTTCAACAAAAATTTTCTCTCCCCCAAAATCAATGGTTCAATACTACCACCTGTTCACGTGCCATTCAGTAAAGAGACAATACC
>JABUQX010060277.1:50000-53833 GCA_015478945.1 Trachelipus rathkii | reverse complement strand
TTATAGCATGGCAGAATATATATATATATATATATATAAGCATAAAAATAATCCAAATTCACAAATGACTTTAACGGCAGCCCTTGAGCTAGAGATGAAGTCTATTTTTACACAAATTTCACGTAAAATAAATATAAAAAAGGGAGGGAGTTTGCATATATATAAATTGGGCATATTATTGATGTTAAAAAAGCGTGTGCTTTTAAATGCTTGTGATTAAGAATTAAACGTTTTAAGAAGAATTATAATCTTTATTAGAATTACAATTAAACTATCCACAATGGATAAAAGGTGAAATTTGAAAATTATAAGAAGTCACCAATGCAAATAAGCAGCTTTTCCTGGTAACACAAACGAAGATGTTACTTGGCCTGAGACTATAGCCAGTTCATCTTCAAAAGCTTCACCAAAACTACATGGTGGAAAAAACAAAATCAGAAAATATACGAGAGGCTTTTTTTTCTTATGGTTTCACCTGGACAGGTGATAAGAATGAACCAAGTGCTTTGTGTGTTGAATGTGGAAAAGTTTTGAGTAATAGCAGTTTAAATCCAACTAAACTAAAATGACATTTGGAAACAACACATTCGAATTTAAAAAATCCAAGTGAACAATATTTTAAAAGAAAGTGTTTAGAATTAAATCAAAGAAAATCTACATTTTACTCACACGTGTCAGAAAACAAAGATGCGTTACATGCTTCATATCGAATTAGTTATCGAATTGCAAAAGCTGGTGAAGCACATACAATTACAGAGAAATTAATAAAGCCCGTGTGCAAAAGATTTAGTGGAGGTCATGATTGATAAAAAATATGTAAAAAAAAAAAATGATAAAGTGTCGCTTTCAAATAACTCTGTATCAAGACGTATTCATGCAATGTCAAATTTTTGTGAAACTGAGCTAATAAGACGAGTTAAAATGGCTTCAACATTCTCTCTTCAAATGGATGAGTCAACAGACGTTGCTGGTTTAGCAGTTTTGCTTGTATTTGTACGGTATAATTATGAAAGCCGCATTGAAGAAGATTTATTAATCTGCAAGCCATTGGAGAGTCATACTACAGGGGAAGCAATATTTAATTTAATTGAATGTCATTTATTATGGATAAATAAATATAATTTATCATATAAGTAATAAGCTATTGTTTCAGCATTATTGCACTGATGGAAGCAGTACAGCAATAAATGGTTTGGTAACACATTCGGTGAGTCTGTTAGGCTAGAAATAAAAATATAGAAATAAAAAAATGTTGTAAAGTATTCAAACATTGTAATGTTTATTTCAATTAGCGAGTCACATAGCACTGGCGGTGAAACAAATACCTAAAAATTTAAAATTATTATTAAACGATTTTCCTAAAATGTTTAATTTTGTTAAATATAAGCCACTAAACGCAAGAATCTTCATCAACAACAACAGTCGTTGTTGCATAATGAAGTGCGTTGGTTATCTCTTGGAAAAGTGTTGGCACGGTTTTTCGAATTACGTGAAGAAATTGTTTTTTCTATCTGAACATCCTTCTCAACTTTCAGCTAAATTAAAAGATCAGTGTTGGATGGAAAAAATGGCATACCTTTCTGATATATTTACTTACTTGAATGAAGTCAATCTTGCAATGCAAGGTGCCAATGTAACATGTTTCAAAGTCAAAGGTAAAATGAACGCACTTCAACGTAAACTAAAACACTGGGGTGATTATATTGCTAAGGATGATGTTAAATGCTTTGAAAACCTGAGTAGTTTTCCACTAACAAATGAAATTTTCTTAAGGCAAGAAACAAAACATTTAATTTTGCAACATTTGTCTGATATGAATAACTCAATAACAGAGTATTTTCCTGATAAAATGGAAACAGAACGTTGGGTTGAAAATCCTTTTGTGGTCAAGTTAAATTTTTAACTATCTTTTTTCACGGAAAGAAAGGGACAGCAATTGGACATTGCAACGGACTCTAACATTAAACATTAAAATTTCAACGAAGTGGAACTTGCAAAAATTTTTAATAGAATTATTAATGGATACCCCTGATATAAGTCAATAAGCTTTGAAAGTATAATGGCGGTTTCCAACCAACAATATTTAATGTGAAAGAACCTTTTCACACTATGAGCTACTAACACATAATTTAAGAAAATAAGACTTAAATATTAGGAAACTGACCTGACGCCTTACAAGTATATCGTCTCTAATTATATTTCAAACCACTGAACTGTCTCTGTAAATAGGCAGAAGGGGTCACCAATAAGATCTAGTTAAAAGGTATTTTTAATAATATATATTATATTATAATATATATAATATTATATATTATATATATATATATATATTATATTATATAATATATATATATATATATTATCTATATATATATATATATATATATATATATAATAATATATATATATATATATATATTTGTTTTTAAATATCTTTTTAAGTTCAGCGAAATTTTTGCTCTAACGTAGGGGTTCCGTGAGTATGAAAAGTTTGGGAAACCCTGCAGTATAGATAATTGTTCTATGCCTGACAAATCTGCAGATTCATCGCCAATATGGAGTAGAGAGCAAATATTTTGCATCCGCGACAATCTAGCAAAGAATACTGTCAGTAAGAAGCCTAACCGTAATTTAAAAAAAGCACAGCTAGTTGACTTCAAGCCGATATGAAAAAGAAAACGCATTAAAACTTTTTAGAAACAATGTAAGTTTTTAATATGTTAGTAACTAGTAATTACTACTTCATTATCTATCGATTGATGTGTCTTTTTCAGTTTTTCTATTAATAAACCATTAAAAACGCCGTCTTGCAAACATATAAGGTTCATTTTTTATTTCGTCAAGATTTACTGAGGGGTAAGTGGACCCCTGCCCGCCTGCAACGCCCATATATAATATTATTTTATATAATATATATATACATATATATACTATATAATATAATTATATTATATATATATATATATATATATATATATAATATATATTATATATATATACTATATATTATATAGTATAATATAATATAATTTGGAATTCTCCTTGTTCTTCATCTCATTGGGGAAATTTTCTTGGACCCCAACTTCCTTGTTTCATACAAGGTCGTATAATATACTATATAATAATATATATATTATATATAATATATATGATATAATATATATAATAAAATAGTATATATATATATTATAATATATATATATATATATATATAAATATAAATATAGTATATAATATATTAGTGATACCCTTGAGAGTGATTTTGGGCCGGAGGCTGAATCTCCGGTAGAAAAATTTTCCTCCGGCCTGATTATAAATATATATATAATATAGTATATATATATTATATATATAATATATATATATATATATATATAATATATTATATATATAATAATAATAATAATAATAATAAAAATAAAATAATAATAATAATAATAATAATAATAATAATAATAATAATAATAATAATAATAATAATAATAATAATAATAATAATAATAATAATAATAATAATAATAATAATAATAATAACCGTCTCGCAAACCTTGAGTCTCCTAATTTCAATATTCAATGGCTTAAGATCTTTCTTCCTGCTATTACTATTTTCTTTTGTTTCTGCTATTGCTCTTCTAATAGAGCATATTTTCTTGATCCTTTTAAATTACTACTTATTATATGGCTGCTACTTCTTTTCATTCAAATTCTGAGGTCCTCCACTTAGGGGACTTCAACAAACACTACACTGAGTGGTTGGGCTCCTCTCATACTGATACAGGCCGGAAGGAGGCCAAAACATTCAGACATTCAGTACTCTTAACAATCTGGAATAA
>JABUQX010060277.1:42500-45000 GCA_015478945.1 Trachelipus rathkii | reverse complement strand
CTGTCTCCTCACTCTCACTCTCCTCTCTCTCCTCCTCTCTCTCCTCCCTCTCTTCTGCTCTCTCTCTCTCTCTCTCTCTCTCTTCTGCTCCTACTTATTATCTTTTTCCCATTGTTTTGTATGATTTCCTCAATTGACGACGACCCAGATATTTTAATAAATTATTATTATTATTTATTATTATATTATTATTTTATTAATTATTATTATTATTATTATTATTATTATTATTATTTTATTATTATTATTATTATTATTAATTATTATTATTATTATTATTTTAAAATTATTATTATTATTATTATTATTATTATTATTATTATTATTATTATTATTATTATTATTATTATTTATTATTATATTATTATTATATTTATTATTATTATTATTATATTTTATTATTATTTTATTTTTTATTATTTATTATTATTAAATTAACATTACTTATTCTATTATTATTTTTGTATCATCATTATTATTATTTAATAAATATATTAATTATTATTATTATTATTATTATTATTATTATTATTATTATTATTATTATTATTATTATTATTATTATTATTATTATTATTATTATTATTATTATTATTATTATTATTATTATATTTTATATAATTTTAAAACAGTCAGGAATATTATTATTATTATTATTATTAATTAATTATTAATTTATTAATTATATTATTAATTTTATTATTCATTATTATTATTATTATTATTAATTTGAAATTTATTTTAAGCAAAAGTTTTGGATATTAAGTTACTTCACAGATTTTAGATTTTTCCTTTTTTATTTTACAAAAATAGATTAAAAAAATTATAGAAAATTTTCCCCCATCTAAAATTGTGAGGAAAAGAACTAAAGTAATTCTGCTTCTGGAAAAAAAAAAAAAGTTGTCCAATAAGGTCCAATTTATTTTCACGCTGGTAGGCGGAATAACTTTAGCACTGTTGATGTGTGGGGTACGAGCTTCTCTTCTCCAGTTGCTCTGTTGATTTCTTCCTCCTTGTAACAGTAATTAAAGTTCATTCTTCCTAAAGCTTCTCTCTTCCAGTTAATTTGTTAATTTCTTCCTCCTTGCGACAATAATTAAGATTCAATCTTTCTAAAGGTACTTTTCAGTACATCTTCAAAGACGTCTCAAATTAAAGGCAATATTTCGTCCTTTCCCGTCAGGCATGATCAAGCGAATGAAATGTTATTTTTTGGTAGCTTGCCTTTTAATATAGTTTTATATCATAAATGTTTAACCAATATATTTATAAAATAAAATTTATTTCTGGGAGAAGAATGTAATGCTTCCAGTGTGAGAATTCATCAGAGTTTACAGGACAACTCTTTTTCGTAAGCGGAATTGATTCTTTATCTAGTAGTTTCAGATGGGAGAAATTTTATGCATTTTTTAGTCAATTATTGAAATAGAAAAAGACAAAATAAAAATTTTAAAATCTGCTATCCCAAATTTTCAAAAATAAATTTCAAATTATAAATATATCGGTGGAACTTTTAACATATAAAAACTTATTATTGTTATTATTATTATTATTATTATTATTATTATTATTATTATTATTCTTATTATTATTATTATTATTATTATTATTATTATTATTATTATTATTATTATTATTATTATTATTATTATTATTATTATTATTATTATTATTATTATTATTATTATTATTATTATTATTATTATTATTATTATTATTATTATTATTTTTATTATTATTATTATTATTATTATTATTATTATTATTATTATTATTATTATTATTATTATTATTATTATTATTATTATTATTATTATTATTATTATTATTATTATTATTATTATTATTATTATTATTAAATATTTTCGGAGCCATGAGGAAGAAGCCATGAGGGACGAGATGGAAAAAAGGAAGGAAGAAGGATCATATAATGAATTAAATAAATTGAAAGATTGAAATGAAGGATTCGATTTTGTAGAAAATAAAAATCGACCGAAATGAAATTAAAAGAAATTCAATTTTGAAATTCAGTCCGGATCAAAGATCGGAAGTGGATGTCATGAAAGAGGGTTTGAAATTGATCCGAAAGCTAAAATGGAAATCTAAAAAGAAGGATAAAAATTTTATACAACACAGAAAATTGGTGAATTTTTTTCTCCTTTAAAGATTACCTTCACTCACGAGCAAGGTCAAATTTACGGAAAGGGTAAAAACCAAAGAGAGAAAAAAAAAAAACACGAAATTTCAAACCTAAATTAACTCTCTCAGGTGATTGTGAAGGCAAACTTTTAAAGCGAAGAAGATTGAATAGAGAAACTATCTTGAAATGCAGATATAAACAATAGGGAAAGAAGATGGACGATTTAAGAGAATGAAATAAATAAGGACTATTGAGTCAATATAGGTTACAAAAGCCAGTAAAGTAAGGGAGAGAGAGAGAGAGAGAGAGAGAGAGAGAGAGAGAGAGAGAGAGAGAGAGAGAGAGAGAGAGAGAGAGAGA
>JABUQX010060277.1:32500-35000 GCA_015478945.1 Trachelipus rathkii | reverse complement strand
ATTATTATTATTATTATTATTATTATTATGATTATTATTATTATTATTATGATTATGATTATTATTATTATTATTATTATTATTATTATTATTATTATTATTATTATTATTATTATTATTATTATTATTATTATTATTATTCAAGATATCCTAATGGTGGATGGCATGTTGGAGCTTAAGAAAACTTTACAGCGTTATATATCTGACTATTCCGATATTCTTGTCCGAACCTCAAATGCCTGGCCGTTGCTTGAAAAAGTTTTGGCGCTAATTCGGCCATTTTATTATAACCAATGTATTTAGTTGGTCTAGATCAATGTTGCCTTCTGTAATAACTCATATCAGAGCAGATGATTGTTTATTTCATATATTGGTAATGATTCTGGTAATGAAATTGGTGATGGAATTGTTAATTAAATTGGTAATGAAACTAGTAATGAAACTGGAACTAAATATAGCGATGAAAAACCATTTAATGGATAGTAGTGATTTGAAAGATAGATTTAATATTTGTGATAGCAGTGCTCATGTTCATAGTACTACTATTGACCAACAAAATAAGATGAATATTTCTGAAACTGTTAATTATGTGGTGAAATTCGAAGTTGACTAAAAATGAAATGAAAAATGTAGTATAGGACAAATTTTAAAATATTGATGTGTGCTTTGAGAATGTGGAAATTTTATTCAAGTCTAAAAACCCTGTGAATAAGCTCTCAATACCATCAACGTAAACACATTCACTGATTTAAGATCGGCTATTGCAGAAAGATTTTTAAGCTATTATGAGTAAGTAAAAATGGTTGATGGAAAGCCAAAAAGAAAGAAAGAAAGAAAAAAAAAAAAATCTAAGTAAAGAAAAGAAAAATTATTTATAAGAAAAATCGATTTCTTCAAAGAGAAAGTTTTTCAATGGTGGAGTTGTGATAGAGAAAGGTTATCATATATTAACATTTATAGCAAGAAGAGTGTTTGCATTCATTTCTTGATCAGTATACTCAGTCAGAGAGACTATTGAAGATATAATTTTGACGAATTATACCAAAACATATGGAGAACCAATCATAATATTTGCACATTCAAAAATAGGAAAACTATGAAATATTTGTCAGGTTTCTTTCATACTGAATTTAAATATTAAATAAATAAATAATTATATCACTATGTAACAGATTTTTTGTCTTTGGGCAACAACTGTAATTTCCTATTTTCTTATACCTAGAAGGTATGAAAAATGGCTAATATTTCCTCCAAACTTTGATTTTGTGACCAGGATAATGATATTTCACAAATTTACCAATTCCGATATAAAAAATTGGTGAATATAATCATTCTCGGTTACACAAAGTAGAAAAAAACGACATATAACTCAAAAGTAGCATTTATTTATTCTTAGTTTATACAACAGAGACCTCAAAATATTTAGAAGTGAGAAGTTTTTCTGGATTTACGCTTATACGGTAAGTTGCTTTCACGAATCAACCCCCAAATATAGTCTCCAATCATGTTTTCGTTATATGATCCTTGGTAGCGGCGTTCAAAGTCCAGAATATCCTGGTGAAATCGCTCGCCATGCTCCTCTGAGTACGCCCCCATGTTCTCCTTAAATTTAGCAAGATGAACATCAAGGGATATGGACTTTGAGGGACATCCTGCAGCCCATTTTGCCGTAGTTCCTGACCAAGGTCTCAACAAGCTCCTCATAGTTTTCGGCCTTGTGATTCCCAAGGAAGCCACGAACCACTGCAACAAAGCTGTTCCAAGCTGCTTTTTCTGTCCTAGTCAGCTTCTTCGGGAATTCCTTGCACTCTATGATCTTTTTTATTTGTGGTCCGACGAAGACACCGGCTTTGACCTTTGCCTCAGACAGCTTAGGGAAGAAGCCTTGCAGGTAGATGAAGGCTGAAGACTCCTTATCTAGAGCTGTGACAAACTGTTTCATGAGGCCTAATTTTATGTGTAGTGGAGGAAACAATATTTTCTGGGGGTCCAACAGAGGCTCCCATTTGACATTGTTCCTCCCTACACTGAACTCAGTCCGCTGTGGCCAATCCCGCCTTTGGTAGTGTTCTGCGGAGGCCCTGCTGTCCCAGAGACAAAGGTAACATGGAAACTTGGTAAAGCCGCCTTGGAGACCCATCAGGAAGGCCACCATTTTGAAATCTCCGATAACTTCCCAATTGTGTTCTTCATATTTCAAGGCACTTAGCAATAGCTTTACGCTGCTGTGTTCCTCTTTGAGCTGCACCGAGTGAGCCAAGGGAAGAGATGGATACATGTTCCCGTTATGAAATAGCACAGCTTTGAGACTCTTCGATGAGCTATCAATGAAGAGGCGCCACTCGCAGGGGTTACAGGCAATTCCAAGTGCCACAAACAAACCTGTCACATTGTGGCAAAAGCAAAGCCCATCTTGACTGGTGAAAAAAGTTGAAAAAGAGTGGTGACATTTTCTCTGACTTGCGACTTTCACACTTTCATGTAACAAATTCCACTGCTT
>JABUQX010060277.1:5000-10000 GCA_015478945.1 Trachelipus rathkii | reverse complement strand
TATATATATATATATATATATATATATATATATATATATATATATATATATATATATATATATATATATATATATATATATATATATACTATATATATATATATATATATATATATATATATATAGGGTGATTCATTTGGAGGTTTGTTTTTACGATGGAAATAAAACGCATAGCATTGAAGCTAATGGTGAAAAGTTTATTATGAGTCGAAAAAACAATGTATGGCATTTACTTTTTAAAGATTATCTCATTTAAATGTTGGCCGCGACTACGGTTTAAATGGTCCATCCTGAAGGTCCAATCGTGGACGACGCGTTCGAGCATAGCGACCGGTATGTCGCGAATAGCGCGAGCAATGTTGGCTTCTAAAGCGTCGATGGAGGCTGGCTTATCCCTGAAGACCAGTGACTTCACGTAACCCCAAAGAAAATAATCCAATGGTGTGATATCGCACGATCTAGGAGGCCAATTCACAGGTCCAAAACGTGAAATCAATTGCTCACCAAAATGATTTCTCAATAGGTCCATTGTTTCTCGCGCTGTATGGCAAGTAGCGCCGTCTTGTTGAAACCAAAGCTCACGGAGGCCACGGGCTTCAATTTGTGGCAGCAAATATTCCGTTATCATGCCGCGATAGCGTTCCCCATTCACGGTTACATTCTGTCCGGCCTCATTTTTGAAGAAATATGGACCGATGATTCCGCCGCCCCATAGACCACACCAAACTGTGCATTTCTGTGGCTGTAGCGGTAGCTCTTTAAACTCCTCAGGTTGCTCATCAGCCCAAATACGGCAGTTCTGTTTGTTAACATACCCTTTGAGCCAGAAATGGGCCTCATCGCTGAACAAAATCTCGCGATAAAACAGGGGATTTTCATTGAGCTGCTGTAGAGCCCATTCACTGAAAACACGCCGAAAATTTAAATGAGATAATCTTTAAAAAGTAAATGCCATACATTGTTCTTTCGACTCATAATAAACTTTTCACCATAAGCTTCAATGCTATGCGTTTTATTTCCATCGTAAAAACAAACCTCTAATTGAGATTAATATGCAATATAGCAGTTATATATATATATATATGGAGTTATATATATGTTATATATATATATAAGTTATAGTTATATATATATATATATAAGGTATATATATATATATATATATATATATTATTATATATATATATATATATATATATATATATATATATATATATATATGGGGTAGGCAGAGTAGGCAACGCCTACTTGCCTTAGTGAGCCCAAAAAATATTAAAAAGTCAAGATATATATATATATATATATATATATATATATATATATATATATATATACATATATATAATGATTTTATATATATATATATATATATATATATATATATATATATATATATATATATATACATATATATATATAATGATTTCTGTTCGAAGTCTAACTTTAAGATGCCGGCATCAATTTCTACTCGATTCCTTTTTTAATAGTAGCGATCGGTGCCAATTGTTAATTCTCGGAGTCAAAAAAATAGTTCCTTATTCTCTAGGCTAGGCAACTTTGGATGTGCCTGACGAGTCAATATCAGTCTTTTTTTTTTTTTAAATAATCCCTATTTAAATTGCTTTAGCAAGAAATAATAATAAAAATATTATTAATAACATAATTATAATATTAACTAATTAATAATTATTTTATGCTAACTTGATCATCTCTTATATCGACTTATGTAATATTCATAATTCCTTTGAATAATTATTGACTCAACGTTAGAGTCGCTGAAAACACGTATGACTCAAATTCGGCTACGATACAGATTGCCTCTGAGTCAGATCAGTTGCAATATTTTCGTTATTAATAATAAAGATGTGCGTGCAGTTCTATTTGATAATAATATGCTTTTCATATTACTTTTATTACTGATTTCGTGTGTTTTTAATAAAATTGAGCTGTTAGTTTTGTAAATACGGGAATATTTGAATAGTATTCGACTTAAGTTTATTTAAAAATTACTAAATTTTTTTTCTTTGAGTGTTTAAGCCTATTGAATCAAATTTAAAAAAATGTGCAATATAAATATATTCATTCTCTTGCATTTTCTATATATATATATATATATATATATATATATATATATATATATATATATATATATATATATATATATATATATATATATATATATATATAATATATATATATATATATATATATATATATATATATATATATATATATAAGTTACTTAACGGAGAAAATTTAATACTACAAATTGTTAAATGTATTGTATATGAAACGAAAGTTTAAATAAAAAAAAGCATTTTAAGGTGCGAAAATTGAAATTAAAATTTATTTTGTCAATTTTGAAACTGACTACTTTGACGCGCTTATGGAAATTAAGTAATATATATATATATATATATATATATATATATATATATATTTATATATATATTATTTTTGTTAAAAACATATCTATTTAAAGTATATATATATATATATATATATATATATATATATATATATATATATATATATATATATATATTTTGATTTGCCTACTCAAGAATTTTGACCACGAGCCGCCACTGATATATATATATATATATATATATATATATATATATATATATATATATATATATATATATATATATATATATATATATATATATATATATATTATTAATTTATTATTATTATAGTATATAGCATATATACATATATATAATATATATATATATATATATATATATATATATATAATTGAACCAGTAAAACAGTAGTACAAGTAGTTTACGGTCGTAGTGTTTAAGTTCATTCCTGCGCGGTTGTTGAGAATTGAGGCAGTTTTAAAGTATTTTTTTTTATTTGGATAAGGCGGACAGTTATTGAAAGCCACTGCCTCGAAACGAGGTAGTTTTCTACCACAATCGCTGCAAAAACTACCAAAAAACTACCGCAGTCACTGCCTCGATCTTTAATTGGGATTCTTTGATGTTTCTACTTTTCTTCTCAATTTGCCAATAGATATAAGACTGCTTAATAAATTCCATATATGTAAGTTAATTAATTAATTAATTGTGTCTTCATATTTTAAAAACCAGCTACCAATTATTATTATTATTATTATTATTATTATTATTATTATTATTATTATTATTATTATTATTATTATTATTATTATTATTATTATTATTATTATTATTATTATTATTATTATTATTATTGTTGCTGTTGTTGTTGTTATTATTATTATTATTATTATTATTATTATTATTATTATTATTATTATTATTATTATTATTATTATTTATTATAATTTCTTCGATTCCCTATTTATTATTATTATTTTTATTATTATTATTATTATTATTTTATTATTAATATATATATATATATATATATATATATAGTATATATATATATATATATATATATATATATATATATATATATATATATATATATATATATTGATAATATTATTATATATATATATGTATATATATTATATATATATCACAGCCAAACACACATTTTGGTGCTTCAAATGTTAGACCTGTTTCTGAGTACATTTGACCAGCTGATTCTAAATCTTGCATACGTTTTCCACTACCAACTCTAGTTTTTGAGATGCAGAACCTACACCATATGCCACCCTACACTTTACTGACCCATAAAACTGAACGATATTTTAATGTTATGTTTAAATTAATCTATTTTAGAATGGAGGAAACATGTTAAAAATTTAAAAGAAAGGTGTACTACATGAAAATCTTTTTATTTCATATTAGAAGTATAAGTTTATGAAACACTTCATTTACGACATACAAGAAGCTTCGTTTGTAAGAATTAAGAGAGTTAGCTTGGGTAGGACAATCCCACAATAGATTCCAATAATTGGCAGCCATCATGTGTGCATCCCATCTTCCTTTGTATCTGGCATCCACTGTTTTTATGTCTTAATGAAATCTTTCACCTTGCACTTCGCTTTGGTCACCAAAGTTCTCTGGAAAGCGATTTAAGTTGCAGTGCAGATAGTGGATTTTAACACTCATGTTACAGTCTGGCATGTTCAAATTAAACAGCATATCATTTACTAATTAGTGTAATTGTTCGTCTTCTTGCTTCCAAGAAAGTTTTTCACAACAAGTACAAATGAAGACAGGAACATGATTCAATTTCATTCATTGATCCTATGGGATGTGGGGTCATTTATAAGTTGTCTGATCAGTGGGCCATAGAAAATCCCTGCTTGCAGTTTTTCCATGGCAAGTCCAGATAACTTACGAGCTATGTATTCAATATGCACGAACTTTCTTTCTTCAAAGCCTTTGCAAGCACCAGTCTTAGTTTTATATGCAGTGGTGGCAGTATGATTTTTTCTCGTTGTACCAAAGGTTCATTGATTGCATTGTGTCCTCCAACAACCATATATTCCTTCGAAGGCCAATCTTTTTTTGCCCAATGTTCATGTTTACCTCCATTATCTCAAAGGCATAAAAACAAGGATACCTTATGTAGCCGCTTTTTTGACCAAGAAGAAAATTAACCATCTTCAAATCTACACAAATAACCTATCGATGTTCTTAGTAATTTAATTTTTCCAATAATAAAGATATGATCTGGTATTCCTCCTTAATCCTGGTGGAGTAACCAATTGGAACAGAACCAAATTTACTGCAGCTGTGTATAATAACACATTTTAAACTTATTTTTGAACTGTCAATGAAATGATAGCACTCCTTGGGTTACATTCTGAAAGACCAATTTTCCTCAGAAGGTTTCCGATGTATTTGCAGAATACTAACTAAGTTGTTGTTTTCGGAAAAGAATGGAAGCAAATTTTTTTCTCTACTTCGATAAAGTGTAATTTTCGTTCCAGGTTGAATCATATCCTTTTCTTTTAGTCTGGAGGCAAGCAATTCAGACGATTCCTCGGTAAGATTCAAGTCCCTGGTCAGATCACCCAATTCACTCTGGTTAAAACGTTCACTATG
>JABUQX010060277.1:0-2500 GCA_015478945.1 Trachelipus rathkii | reverse complement strand
AAAAGTTGGAAGTATTTGAGATGAAGGGGTTGAGAGCGGTTTGTGGGGTTAGTAGAAGGGAGAGGATTAGGAATAGGGTGGTGAGGGAGAGATGTGATTGGAGGAATGGTCTGGTGGGAAGAGCGGAGAAGGGAATGTTAAGATGGTATGGGCATTTAGTGAGAATGGAGGAACAGAGAGTGGTTAGAAGAGTTTGGGAGGCGGAGGGGATAGGAAGGAGAGGAAGGGGGAGACCAAGAAGGAGGTGGATGGATGGAATAAAGGAGATGCTGGAGGAGGGAGGGATGGGGGAGGAAGAGGGTAGGGTGTTGGCGAGGGATAGAGTGGGGTGGAGGAGGTGGGTGAGGGCGAGATGAGAGGGGGTGTGAATGAGGGAGGCTGTACGCACCACTACCCCGCTCAAGCGGGACAAAAGTGAATGTATAATAATAATAATAATAATAATAACTACACTATATCTATATATATATATATATATATATATATATATATATATATATATATATATATAGTTAGGTTAGTATTAAACCGTAATACATATATTATATTATTATTGTTATATATATATATGGTATATATATATATATTATTATTATTATTATTATTCTCAAATATCTATTTCAATTCTTAATATTTATATTATTATTAATATATTGATTTAAAGATTGCTATTAATACTGTAATATAGGTATGTAATATTATGGTTATATTATGATATATATATTATTAGTTATTATTATTATTATATATATACATAAATATATTATTATATATATATTATATTATTATATATATACATATATATATTATATATTATTATTATTATATATATATATTATTATTATTATTATTATTATATTATATATTCTATAAATTTATAAATATTTTAAACAGTATTTCAAGATATATTATAGTAAAGTGAGAGTTATTACATGTTGGTTGGTTGGTTACATGAGTTATTATAAATATAAATATATATTATATATGTTTTATTAAAAAAAAAAAGATCTATATATAGTATATTTATTTATATTTATATATATATATATATATATATATATATTGCATCTATATATATATATATATATATATATATATATATATATATATATATTATTATTATGAAGATATATGTATATATATATATATTATTATATATACATATATATATATATATATATATACATATATATATATATTATAATAGTGGCGCATTTTAAAAATAGGGGCCATGGCCCCCCCGAAATTAATTACACGCAAAAAAAATAATGAAACTTCAATATGTTAAGTATACAAAGTGCAGAAGTTAAATTAATTTAATTTGTCGCAGTCAGGAACAAATCTCTTAAGTCCTTTAGTTAAAACTAAACTTGAAGCCATCAAAGAAAATGCAACATATACCCAACATTCCTTCTTCCAACCCACAGATTTAATATCGCACATTCATTTTTATAAGATTTTTGGATGATTTAATATCAGCATTAGGAGAGAGGTTTTTAAATCATAAAGAAATTATATCTTCCTTGCAATTTGTCATACCGAGCAGGTGTAATGTACTATATGAGAAGATAAAATATTGTGTAACATTTCACAAGGAAGATCTCGAAAGCACAATTGAAGATTTAGTAAAAGCAGAATGGGATTTATGGAAGTTGAAATGGCATCACAGCACAGGTCGTCCAAAAACAGCAAGAGACGGACTAGTTTCTTGTTCGCAGTCACAATTTCCAAATATTTACATCGTGTTGCAAATACTGGCAATTTTACCCATGTCTACTGCTTCAGTAAAAAGAAGCTTTTCAACATTAAGACTTCTGAAAACCTACTTGAGAAATACTATTGGAGATAAAAGACTTACTGGATTTGCCCTCCTCTACATACATTGAAATATTGAAATAAAAACTGAAGATATTATCTCGGACTTTGCTCACTCTCATGTCAGGCAATTAAATTTAACAATTTAGGTATGGTGATTTTAGTAATTTATATAAATTATTCCCATTTTTTCTTAGAAATTTAATATTTGGTCCATCCACTTTATATATATATATATATATATATAAGAAATTATATATTTTATATATATATATATATATATATATATATATATATATATATATATATATATATATATATATATATATATATATATATATATATATAAAAAAAAATATTTTTTTGTCTCCCCCCGAAAAAAAATTCTGGATACGCCACTATATATATATATATATATATATATATATATATATATATACACTATATATATATATATATATATATATATATATATATATATATATATATTATATATATTTATTTATATCGGTACCATATACGGTTATAATATATATATATATATATATATATATATATATATATATATATATATATATATATATATATATATATATATATATATATGAAGTATAACGAAAACGCGGTTTTCACGATAAATGCGAAAACGGTTAAACACCCAAATTGATCCGAACGAATAATACCG
>JABUQX010060276.1:67500-97755 GCA_015478945.1 Trachelipus rathkii | reverse complement strand
GTCTGATGGGTGGTTGTTGCTTATGATTTATTGATTTACGTCTTTAAATCAGTAAACTATTTACCTTTTACTGTGATATGTTTATCAAGAACGTTTTTTATGTTTATGTCAGATAAAAATGTTGTTATTTTATGTTATGTTTGGCTAGAAAACTTTGTTAGTTTTGCAATTATTTCGTTGGGACTATGATATTTAGACAAGAGGTTATGATGTTTTGTGGTTAAATATTACGAAGTTGAGGTAAAAAAAAAAATTTGTTACGTTACATTATATTCGTTGTAAGTTATATCGATAACAAGTTATGCGAAATTTCTTGTAAATATTACGGTGATGTAAAATTAACATGATAGTAGAATATGCTTGAAAAGAGTTTGAAATGGTTTACGTTCTGTTACGAAGTGTTAGGCTACTTTACTGTGTAATGTTAGTGTTTATTCGTACGTATGGGTGTTAGTTTGTCGTTGTACATTAGATTGTTAGTTCAGGTTATGTTATGTAGCTTTATTAATGTAAAAACGTTGTTGCGTTAGCATATATTCGATTAGTATTATAAAGAACATATTTTTTGTGTTATGCGAAATGGTACTCAAAATGTGACATGAATTCATAGATCAATAGATCCAAAAGTGCATGGAGAGGGGGGGAGGGGTTGATGGCTTGATTACTGATTTACTGATTTTACTGCTTAAAATCAGTAAAACTATTTTACAATTACCTATGATTATTGATTCACAAGAACTTATTTTATGTTCTGGTGGATAAAATCTTTGTTATGCTTACAAGGTTATCTTGGGTCATGTATGATATAGACAAGGTTATGATCTAAACTTTTGTTAATATTACTGTGTCAAATGTAAAATTTAACTTAAATGTTAGAGATATACTTGGAAAAAATATGCATAGGTTACGTTTTGCATGCAATGTTAGTTACTTTCCCTTGTGATAAGTTGGACCTTTTGTTAATGTTAACAGTATTCATGCGAAAGTTGTGTGCTAGATTTGTCATCCTGTACATAATATTTTTAGTTCACTTATGATGCTATGTTAGCTTTAATTATGTGAAAACATTGTTCTGTTCAGCGCATTATTATTTCGTTGGGTTAGTATATTAAAGATACTCATTGTGCTATGATTATCCGAAATGAATTATCGAAATGTGAGTAAATCAATGAGTTGTAATGTAAAATTAACTTGATTTTAGAGATATGCTGAAAAGTGGCTGAATAGGGTTACGTCTGGTGTAGCGGCGTGTTAGGTACTTGACTGTTGTTAAATGATCGGAACTTTGTTAATGTTAGTAGTTATTCGTGCGTAAGGTGTGTTTGGTTTGTCATTGTACACATTATATTCTTAGTTCTCGTAATTCTATGTTAGCTTTAATTAAGTTGAAACTTTGTTACGTAAGCATTATATTCGTTGGTTAGATATTATTTTTATTCTTAGTTATTTTTACTATTATCGAAATGATACTCGATATGTGACCGGAATCAAGAGATCAATAGATCTAAAGGTCATGGACGGGTGGTGGGGAGGAGCGTTGAAGGGACGGGTCTTGATTTACAGATTTGACTGATTTACGCCTTTAAACGTCGGTAAACTATTACCTTTACTATGATTTTTTATTGAAAGAACTTATTTTATGTTAATGTTGGATAAAACTTTGTTAGTTTTAATGTTATGTTTGGATAAAAATTTGTTATGTTTGAAATTAATTGTTGGGATTATGATATTTAGGTAAAGTTATGATAAATTTGTTAATATTACTATGATAATGTAAAATACTTGTTACGTTTAGCATGAATTCGTTTGTCCGTATGATATCGGACGAAGTTAGATACATTTTTTGCTCTAAAATTAGCTGTGTAAATGTAAGATTTAACGTTGAATATGTTGAGAGATATGCTGAAAAGTATGATAGGTTACGCTTTGCATGCAATGTTATTACTTTACTGGTGTTGTATAACTTTGTTAATGCAATCTTTGGCTGGGGCTGGCCCAGTTTCAGCCCCACCTTAAAACTGGACAATTAAAATTCGAGAATTTTCAGCCGTTTTGACTATAAAACACCAAAGAATGTAGCTGTTTGTCCGCTCTAAAACGTTGTTCCGCGTGTTTTCTTGGACTGTAGTCATAATTTCAGAATTTTCAATTTTTCAAAATCCATGTTTTTGACTATTTTCCATATCAACTTTCAAAAATTTTTGCAAAAGTGATTTCAAACTTGAAATATCATAGATGGTCCAACCTATCAAATATCACATTTGCTTTTATCGATTTTTGAGTTTGTGCTCCGTGTAATAATTCCAAACCATATTTTTTTACATTAGAAAGGGTAAAAATTGACATATTTTTTTTCTAACTCATCCGATTCAACATCCCAAATTTCAGGGCTTGTATATGCGGGCAGATGCATCCTTTTTACTTAGATAAATTTTTGTATACTCCACAATAGAATTTTTTTGAAAAAATTCAAATATATTTTTTTTTGAAAATTTGTTCAAACAAAATCCAAACCTATTGCATTAACAAAGAAATTATCTAAGTAGAAAAAGAATGCATCGTTGCCCGGATTATACAAGCCCGAAAATTTATGTTCATCGGCATGAGTAGGAAAAAAAAAAATGTCAATTTTTCTCTTTTTTCAAATTAAAAGAGAAATGGGTTTTGAAATTGGACAACGCTGAGCACAAAACTCAAGTATTTGAGTGAGCGAACTTTCGTTCTTTGAGGTAAAAAATTACTTTGCATATTTCAAGTTTAAATTCATTTTTAAATAATTTTGAAGTTTGATTTAATATTGTCAAAAACATGGATTTGAAAAATTCTGAAAATTCTGAAAGAATGTACTACAGGTCACAAAAACTCGGCCCAGATAACAACGTTTTTAGAGGGCAGAACAAAAAGCTACACTGTGTTTATATTGTCAAAATCGGCTGGAAATTCCGAATTTTATGTCCAGTTTTTTAGGTGGGGCTGAAAATGACCAAGCCACAAGCCAGAATATTGGAGCCCTCCCGTATTAACTTTATTGGTGTAAGTGGTTAAGCTTGTCGTTACTTTTTCTAGTTCATGTTACCTATGTTAGCTTTATTGATTGGAAACGTTTTGTAGTAAGTCATATCCGTTATCATATGATAATTAACCACTGTGCGATAAATTTTTTGTTAAAATTGCCAGTTCTAATATAAAAGTAACATTTTAGGAGATATGGTTGAAAAGTGTGAATAGGTTACGTCTTTGAATGCTATGTTAGTTAACTTTACGTGTGTTAATGTGGAACTTTTTTAACTTTAACAGTTTATTCATGTTAAAGGTGTGTCAGATTTATCTGGTGCATTATATTCATAGTTCAGGTGATGCCAGTAAGTGTCTTTATTAATGTGAAAACATTTGTACGTTAGCATATTATTCGTTGGTCAGTATGAATTTATTTTTATGTTAGGTTTATCTAAAATGATACTAGAAATCGTGACTGAATCAATTAGATAATAGATCGATCAGTCATGGCAGGGTGGAATTTTATGTTGTTTTCTGGAGGCAGTCGTGACGGAGATAGTGGATGCGCGTGGCCGCACTCATTCCAGATACATATGAATTCGGGTCTTGAGTCTTTCTGTAATGTAGCAAATTCAGTAACCCAGTATGAAGGGTATTGTGATGTTGATACTGATTTTACTGATTTAGTATGTAAAACATTACATTTTACTAAAAAATATGACTTGAATCAATGATCAATAGATCAATAGATCAATAGATCAATAGATTCAAAGATAATAGATCAATAGATCAATAGGATCAAAAACTCACGAGATGGGTGGGAGGGGTGGAGAGGAGTTGGTTTGATTTACTGATTTACTGATTGTATGTAAAAAAAAATGACAATTTTACTAAAAAATTATGACTTGAAATCAGAATAGCATCCACGGAAGTAGGAGGGTGCGATTGCGATGGTGTTTGATTTACTGAGTCTTACTGATTACTGGGATAATAAACATGACAATGTTTACTAAAATATGACTATGAACTAATAAATCAATAATCAATAGATCAATAAATTATGGATCCAAGTAGCATCAATAGATCAAATAGATCACGAGATGCAGTATGGGGATGCTGTTAGATTATTGATTATACTGTTTTAAGGTATGTAAAAACACTGACAATTTTACTAAAAAGATATGACTTGAATCAATAGAATAGATCCAATAGATAAAGTAGATCAATAGATCAAATAGATCAATAGATCACAGAAGGGCTAAGGAGGGCAGTTCTGAGTTTACTGAATTTACTGATTTTAGGCTATAGGTATGTAAAACATGACAATTTTAGTTACAAACAATTATGGACTTGAATCAATATATTCAATAATCAATAGATCATGAGATCAATAGAATCTCAATAAGCACGGAAGGGCTGAGGATTTACTGATTTACTGATTTTACTGATTTGGGGTATGTAAAAACGTAAATTTTGTAAGTTATAAACCAAACAGAAGAAGCAATTTATTTATTTATTATTTATTGTTTTATTTTTCTGATGTTCTGAAACCCTTATTTTTCGAGATTCTAAGACCCAATAACAGTAGTATAAAGACACCAACACTTGTTGTTATACGAATGTTATTAACTCGGCACCGCCAACCGGAGCCAGGCACCGTATGATTCACACGGCTGAATCCTCTCTCCAAAATTCAACTTCTACGAACATTTCGCAATTTTCTTTAAAGGTGGGGTCCCCCCTTCGGGGGGCCCACGGGACTTAACCTCGTCTTCAACGAGGTTACGTCACCATATAACCCCCTCCAAATGTTTAACCCGATCATGATAATTTACCCCATTTGTGTTAATAGCGGACCAGAGGCTGAGCCGGAGGCCGGAAAAAATCGATCCCGTGCAGAAAATCAATTTCGATTCATAAACGATTCCCATTCCCTTCGAGAATCGATTATTCATATCGGCTATATTTTTCAATGTCGGTATCGATTCGGAATCGGAATCGGAGCGCTAGCGGAGTCGGAGCCGGAGCGGGGAGTCGGGCCGGAGTGCGGAATCGATGTCTTCGTATCCAAATTCAGCGTTACTACGATCCATGTTAATTTTTAGTGGACAGCGTCGCCCTTACGGGGGAAGCAGAGGGTACAAATCTCGTCTACCGACAGATTACGTCACATTCTCGAATGGGACCCATGTAGGCCTAACCGAACCGTTCATTCAGCGCGTTCAAAAGGGGCGTAAGCGACATAGTTTGTGTGTTTGCTTCGGGGGGAGTACCCCGGAGAGCAAAACACAAAATTATGTCGCTTCCGCCCCTTTTTGACGCTCCGATGAACGAGTTCGGTTAGGCCTTTAATTGGGCCCATTAGAGAATTGAACGTAATCTGTCGTAGGACGAGATTTGCGTCCCCTGCTTCCCCCTGTAAGGGGGGACGCTGCCCACTAAAAATTAAATTGATCGTAGAAGGCTGAAATTTGGATACGAAGAATCGATTTCCCGACTCCGGCTCCGACTCCCCGGCTCCGGCTCCGACTCGACGATTACTCCGATCCGATTCCGAATCCGTGTCGATTTTAATAATCGATACCTCGATATGAATAATCCATTCTGGAAGGGAATCGTTTATGAATCGAAAATTGATTTCTGACGGGAATCGATTTTTAGGCTCGGGCTCGCCTCTGAGTCCGCTATATAACTACATGGGTAATTATCATATCGCGGTTTAAAATTTTCCTACATCTGGTGGTGCCGTAACCTCGTCATAGACGAGGTTACGTCCCGTGGGTCCCCCGAGGGCGGACACCCACCCCTTTAAAAATCGAAGTGGTGTTCGTAGAAGTCTGAAATTTGCGAGGAGAGGATTCAGAGTTGCACCGGTGCTGGAGCCGCGGCGGTGCCGAGTTAATAAACATTCGCTTAATAATACAACATGTTGGGTCATTTATATATGTTATTGGTCTGTAGATCTCAAAATAATGGTTTCAGAACCATCAAGAAACAAATAAAAAAAAATAATAAATTAAATAAATAAAATTTATATTCCTTGTTAAGTTAAAAATTTTAACGTTTACATACCATAAATCAGCTAAATCAAATCAGTTAAAATCCTCACCCTTCGCGTGAATCTATTTGATCGTTATTGGATCTATTGATTATTGATCTATTCGATATATTATTCAGTCATAATTTGTAAATACAGAATGCATGGAGGTTTAGATAAACTAATATTAGAGAAAGTAAATCAGTAAATCAAAACTGCCCTCCTCAGCCCGTCTCTTCTGTGATCTATGATCTATTGATCTATTATCTATTTATTCATGATCTATTGATCTGTGATATCAGACTTACCATTAACGGTGTCCGACTCTCTGAAAATAGTATATCAATAAATCTAACAGCACTCCCCACCCAT
Source organism: Trachelipus rathkii (assembly GCA_015478945.1). Classification (NCBI taxonomy): domain Eukaryota; kingdom Metazoa; phylum Arthropoda; class Malacostraca; order Isopoda; family Trachelipodidae; genus Trachelipus; species Trachelipus rathkii. Next base: position 91,349 of record JABUQX010060276.1, on the reverse strand, counting down.
CTCTGATCTATTGATCTATTATCTATTGATCATCGATTATTGAATCTTTTGATCTCATAAATATTTTTCTCTATTACCATTTGTTAAAAAATTGTCATTTTTGATTATAGGTAGGTGAGTTAAAACAGCAATATCAAATAATCATCCAATCACCCTCCTAGCCATCCCGTGAATCATTGATTCAAGTATATTTTTATATAACAAGTCAGTTACATACCCTAAAATCAGTAATTCAGTTAAGATTCAAACGACCCTCCAGCCACCCTCCTTCCATCCGTGATCTATTATCTATTGATCTATTGATCTATTTTGATCTATTGATCTATTGATCTCATGATCTATTGATCTAATTGGATCTATTGATCAAGTCATATTTTTTAGCTAAAATTGTAAGTGTTTTACATTTACCTAAATCAGTAATCCAGAGTTAAATCAAACCATCCACAATACCCTTCATACTAATCCCACCTCCCATTGATCTAGTTTCGTCTACTTGGATCGTAATTGACTTCAAGTCACGATTTCTAGTATCATTTTAGAATAAACATAACAAAAAGATAAATTCTTTATGCACTGATCAACGAATATAATGTCAACGTAACAAAGTTTCACATTAATAAAGCTTACTAGCGATCGATCTGAACATAATATGAATGCACACGATAAAATTCTGAACACACCTTTAACGATGAATAAAACTGATTTAAAGTTAAAAAAGTTCACACTTAACACAGAAAAGTAACTACACATTAGTCATCTACAAAGACGGTAAACCTATTCCACACTGTCAAGCATATCTCTAACATAACAATGTTAATTATATTAACAGGTAATATTTAACAAAAATTGATCACAGAACATTGGTTAATTATCATACCTATCAACGAATATACTCTAACTAATAAAGTTTCCACATCAATAAGCTAACATAGCGTAACATGAACTAAGAAAATAATTACAACACAAGCTTAACACAACTGTACACACGAATTAAACTGTTAATAAGGGAGGATCCAAATTTGCTGTGGGGTGTCACCAGTTTTCAGCCCCACCTAAAAATGACAAAAATTCGGAATTCAGCCGATCTTTGACAATATAAACACCAAAATTGTAGTTTTTTTGCCCTCTAAAAACGTTGTTTTCTGGCGGTTTTCTGTGTGTTATCATTCTTTCAGAATTTTCAATTTTTCAAAATCATGTTTTGACGATTTTCATATCAACTTTCAAAAATTTTCAAGTATGAATCATAGAATTGAATGGGTTTCCATTTACCTACATATCCACATTGCTTTATCGATTTTTTTGAGTTTGTGCTTCAGCGTTGTCCAATTTCAAAACCCATTTTTTAATTTGAAAAAAGAAAAAATGACATTTTTTTTTCTACTCATCCGAATGGTCAAATTTTTCACTGTATAATCGGGCAAGATGCATCTTTTTTACTTTAGATATTTCTTTTTATATAAATAGCTTTGGAGTTTTATTTGACCAAATTTTGCAAAAAAAAACATTTGAAACTTTTTAAAAATTCTATTGAGTATACAAAAATTTTATCTAAGTAAAACATGTGCATCTTGCCCGACTATACAAGCCCTGGAAATTTGATGCTTACGGTCATGAGTAGAAAAAAAATATGTCAATTTTCACTTTTCTAATTAAAAAAAATGGGTTTGGAAATTATACAACGCTGAGCACAAACTCAAAAAAATCGATAAAAGCAAATATAGATATTGTAGGTAATGGACCCAGTCTATGCATTATTTTTTTCAAAGTTGAAACACTTTTGCAAAAAAATTGAAAGTTGATATGAAAATAGTTAAAAACTGCACTATTTGAAAATTTGAAAATTTGGAAGAATTGAGGACTAAGTCAACAAGAAAAACACCGGAAACAAACGTTTTAGAGCGCTAAAAAAAAGCGACATTTTGGTGTTTATATAGTCAAATCGGCTAAAATTTCCGAATTTTATGTCCAGTTTTAGGTGGAGCTGAAAACTGGGGCCAGCCCCAGCAAAGAACTTGCATTAACATAAGTTAGTACACTTACCACCATAAGAACTACATTGCATGCAAAAACGTACACCTAGCATACTTGTTTCAAGCATATCAAACAGATTAACGTTAATCTTACATTTACACAGTAATATTTAGCAAAAAAGTATCATAACCTTGTCCGATTATCATACAGACAACGAATATGATGCTAACGTAACAAAGTATTTACAATTACATAGTGTAAGTATTTAACAAAAATTATTCATGAACTTTACCTAAATATCATAACCCAACAAAATAATTGGCAAACTAACAAGTTTTATCCAAACATAACTAAAAAATAACAAAGTTTTATCCAAACATAACATAAAATAATTTCTTTCAAATAAAAAATCATAGTAAAGTGTAAATAGTTTACCGAGTTTAAAGCAGTAATCCATAAATCTGTAATCAAGACACCCGTCCTTTCACCGCTCTCCCCACCCACCCGTCCATGACCTTTAATCTATTGATCTAATTGATTCAAGTCACATATCGAGTTCATTCGATAAACATAGTTACAAAAATAAGTGCTGTATATTACTAACCAACGACATATATGCTAACGTAAACATGTTTTCACATTAATAAAGCTACATAGCATTTACGAGAAACTACGAATATAATGTACTCATGACAAAACATAACACACCTTACGCGACGAATTGTTAACAAACATTAACAAAGTTCATAACTAACAAGAACAGTAGAGTACCTACACAGCCGTACCATAACCGTAACCTAGTTTCACACTTTTTTCAAGGCATATCTCTACATACAATAGTTAATTTTTAGCAGTTAACACTATTGATTTACGTCACATTTCGAGTATCATTTCGGAATATAATATGGCACAAAAATGAGTTCTTTATATACTAACCAGCGATATATGCTAACTAACAAGTTTTCACATTAATAAAGCTAACTAGCATCATATGAACTAGAAAAATAATGTACAAGGACAAATCTAACACAACTTACGCACGAATAACTGTTAACATTAACAAAGTCCCAAAACTTAACACCAGGAAAGTAAACACATGCATTGCAAAACGTACCATATTCATACTTTTTCCAAGCATATCTCTAACATCATTAAACGTGAATTTTAACAATTTACACAGTAGATTTAACAAAATTCATGAACCTTGGTCTAATTATCAGACAGACCAACGAATAACTGTAAACCTAACAAATTTATCCAAACGATAACATTAAAAAATAAGTTCTTTGAATTAAAATATCATAGTAAATTGTTAATAGTTTACTGATAACAAGACTAGCTAAATCAGTAATCAGTAAATCAAGCCATCAACCCCTCTCACCACCCCTCCCTCCATGACTTTGATTATTGATCTATGATTCAGTCACATTGAGTATCATTTCGGAGATAAACATACACAAAAATAGTTCTTTATATACTAACCAGTCGAAATATGCTAACGTAACAACGTTTTTACATTAAATAAGATATTAAAAATAACTTAACCTGAACTAAGAATATAAATGTACAACGACAAACCTAACACACCATACGGTCGAATAAACTACCAACATTACAACAGTAAAGTAAACCTAACACTTCGTACCAAAACGTACCTATTCATACTTTTCAAAGCATATCTCTAACATATCGATGTTAATTTTAATTAACCGTAATATTAACAAAACTTTATCATATCCTTGTCTAATCATCATACTTACAACGCAGGAATATAATGCTAACGTAACAAATTTTTTTCACAACTTCGTAATATTAACAAAAATTCATGCATTAACCTCGTCTAAAATCAATAGTCCCCAACGAATAATCTGCCATAACATAACAAAATTTTTAGCCAAGCATAACATAAAATAACAAACATTTATTCCCTGAGCATAACAATAAAAAAAATAAGTTCTTGAATAAAATATCACATAAAGCGTAATAGTTACGATTTTAAAGATGTAAACAATTAAATCAGTAAAGCAAACCACCCATCCCTGCAGTCCCCTACCCACCCACCACCTATGATCTATTGACTATGATCTCAAATCAATATTCGAGTATCGGTTTAGGGATAAATCATACAAAAAATAAGTGTCTTTATTACTGACCTACGAATATTGCCTTACGCATAAAGTTTTAGCATCAATAAAAGCTAACATATCATTAACCAAACTAAGAATATAATGTACAAAGCAAACCTAACAACCTAGCATATGATATCCGTAACATTCTGAAATTCGCCCTACGTATCAAAGGTAAAGTAGCTAACAAGGTCATACCAATTACTCGAGAGTGTTCCCACTTTCTGCCCGCATATCCAGACAAACAGGAAAGCTTTTATCTAACAAAGATCCCTTAACAAAGTTACCAATCTATCAAATACCAGCATCTTAACTATGAATTGACACTATCGTCATCAAATGTCTCTCGTTTCGAAGTATAACATCATTTGAGTTATGAATAAACGTAGACATTTTGCAAAATTCTCGGACAAACCTAACATTACTCATCAAAAACTTAACCAGTGCTCACGTTTCTAACACATCATCGTCAGTTAACTCAGTAATATCTTTCAAAACTCATCAAGCAATTAAGCAAAATCAGTATTAATTCACACATGTCATTAGTAATTTTAACAAACGTACCTAACTTGACGAAAACAATTTTCATTAAAACAAGAGTATGCTAAGCAGACACATTCACCTCCCGAGGAAAAACCCAATGGGATGCACCCTGAAAAGGTGTGAATCCTGAGAGGGGATCACCCCGAAGGGGTAAGGCCTCACTCCGAAGGAGGCGTAAGGCCTCAGCCCGAAGGGCTGAGGCCCTAAACCCGTGTAATACCCTTATCAACAGTTGCTCCAACAGCAACCTTTGAGTCTATATGATCCAAATCGACGCAGATAAATAATTACTCAAAAGAAATTGTATCAAATAATAAATCGGACATTAACGTTCATGAAAAAAAGAAATCTATACAGACGCTACATAAAAAAAGCAGAATCTAAAAGCGGTTATATAGTAATTCAGAAAGGAAGATTTAAACGTGCTAGCTCAGATCCTAAAGATTGAAGTGAAAAGAGATGATAATTTTAAATATGTACTGGTGGAAAGCTTACCAATGAGAGGTAAAAAAATTGGTTTAGCTGTTATATCAATATTTTGAAAAGACTAGAAAGAGAAGCCAACAGACGAATTAATGACGGAGAAGAGAAAAAAAAATCTTTCTATTATTGTTGCTTTATATCTTACCTTTCGCGTGATTGGAAGAAGGTGACAGGGTGGAACAGGATCAAACATGAACTTCAGGCTATTATTAATTTTCGAGAACTTTAATCCAGAATAAACAAAGGTTGAAGGATTTGGATAAGTAACCCAAAGTCCCTAGACAATGCAAGTCCTTCCTGGTCCTTCTTTGCATCGACATAATTAAAGACGTTAAATAGGAACATATCACGTTCAGGCCCATGCTTAACCAATTGACTACCATACACTAAATAGGAATGGATTATGTCCCATTTTTTATTCGAAAGAACTTTATTTTTGTATGGTGTATTTAAAATAATTCATTTAGGTACCATTTGAATTTGAGAAATACGATAGAATGTTGTTAGGTTGTTCGTGTTTGTATTTAAAATTAGCATATAACCATAAGGTGTTTAATATATTTTGTAATTATAAATAAAAATCTTCATAAGACATTCGGTTTTATATCCCCTATAAATATAATAATGTGTTTTTTATGTTAATGTCATTGTTAGTCATGGAAGCTAAGGAGGTGGTCGATAAATATTAATTTGATGTGAAACAACCTTACAGTTACGGTGGTTTGTCAAGGTTCACTCAAAGTTTCCGTCAATTAATAAAAAAAATTGAAAAAATATTTAGAAGGTGAAGATGCTTTTTTCCTTCATAAACCTATACGAATAAACGAAGGCTCCCATTCTCAATGTTTGCGTTCTTTTTACGTTTAATTGCCAATACTGGTTAATCTGCAGCGATAACGGTACAGGTGTTGATCTCAAGACTTATGTTGAAAACAGTAATTTATATGCCTAAGATCTCGCATCTCATCTTTCAGCTTGTAATGCTAATGATCTCAATGTCCTAAGAAAAGGAACATTAGGGCTGAGTCTCAAATTTGGTCAAAGTCTGACATCTTCAATCTCAGTACTGGTGTATTTGGAACATCCTCAAATCATCGAGATTGATAGAGTCCGAAATAAAATCTTGAATTATTAAAGATGAATGAAGAAGAAATATTAAATGTCTTTCGAGACGAAAGAAGATTTTTAGGTGTATTCGCGTGTAATGAACTCGGCTCAGTGAAATTGGCAACCGACTCTGGACTTGTCTTCAACACATATCCTCGGGATGTTTCGAACAATGGACACTGGATAACTGTGTATAAGAAGAGAAAAAGTTGTATTTTCCTTGACCTCTCTGCATTTATATTTTTATGTTTAGTGAATCACCTGTGTAAACATCTTTTTGAAATAATAATTTAATGTTACAATAGTGTAATATCATTGGTTGGACTACCTATAAATACTTATCAAATAGTCATTCATGATTATATTTCAGTTGAAGGAAATTTCGTTTCGTTAATAAACTTTTAAATTTAGAGAGAGATTTTAATAATAATTAAAACGGTGATGTGTAACAAATTATGTTAGAAATGCTTTAAAATAAAAAACTTGTTTTTCTTTTCCCGTTTATTTATAATAAAGAAAGAGAGAATTGAATCAATAGATCAATAGATCAATAGATCAATAGATCAAAGATGGGGTGGGGAGGGTAGGGTAAATGGTTTGATTTTACTGATTTTCTGATTTACTGCTTTAGGTATGTAAAAACCAAGGTTTTTTACTTTTCATTTCATGAAAGATCAAAAAAATTTAACAATTAAATTTTTCTTTTTTAAAGAAACAAACTAAATAAAGGATCAGGAAAATAAATAAGCTCAAACGTAAAACTAAAAAATATATAACATTGTAGTAAGAAACGGAACACGTTTGCGTTCGCCGAGGTTGGTTCGCACCGGATCTTCGCTGCGCGCCACAACACCCATACATCTCTACTCTTTAAAAACATATTTTACATCAATATTATTATTATTATGACAGAATCTATCATTAGGCACCGCAACGGAGCACACCTGTGCCGTTGAGAACTCAAACTCTGCAGATTCAGACACCTTTCTTCTTCTTCTATACACTATCCAAATTTCAGCCTTCCTATTCTCTCCAAAATTCAGCCTTCTACGAACATTTAAATTTTTAGGGGGGCTGCGTCCCAATTACCTGGGACGCAGGGGTACGTAACCTCTTCTACGACGAGGTTAGGAATTTAGTAGCTTCACCTCAAATTTTTCTACATAAATAGTATATAGATATAGATAATAATAATTATAAAATAATAATATAATAATATTAATAGTATATCAATAATAATAATAATTAATTTAATAATAATAATAATAATAATAATAATAATAATAATAATAATAATAATAATAATAATAATAATAATAATAATAATAATAATAATAATAATAATAATAATAATAATAATAATAATAATAATAATCAATAATATAATAAAAATAATTAATTAATAATAATAAATAATGAATAATAATAATAATAATATAATAATAATAAATAATAATAATATTAATAATAATAATAATAATTTAATAATAATAATAATATAATATAATTTAATAATAAAATCATAAGGTAATAATAATAATAACAATTTAATAATTAATAATATCATAAAATAATAATAATAAAATAAATAATAATAATATAATAATAATATAATATAATAATAATAATACATATAATATAATAATATAATAATAATAAAATAATAATAATAATTAAAGAAATAAATCAAAAAATAAAGATATAATAAAAAAATAAATAAATAAATAATAAATAAATAATAATAATAATAAGTTAATGAATATCATATATAATAATAATTAATACTAATACTAAATAATAATATAATAAATAATCAATGAATAATAATATATAATATAATATAACTAGTAAAAAATATTATAATAATAATAATGAATAATAAAAATAAAATAATAATAATAATATAATAATAATAATAATATAATAAAAAATCATAATATAATAATAATATAATATAATAATAATTAATAATAATAATATAATTAACAAAATCAATAATAAGTAATAATAATAATAATAATAATATAATATAATAATAATAATAAAATAATAATAATAATAATAATAATAATAATAATAACAAATAATATAATAATAATAATAGATAATAATAAATAATGAATAATAAAATAAGAATAATAATAATTAATAATAATAATAATAATAAATAATATAATAAATAATAATAATAATAATAATATAAAAAATAATAATAATAATTAATAATAAGATAAATAAACAGAAATAAATAAACATATATTAAAAAATAAATCAATAATAATAATAATAATAATAATAAAAATATAAATAATAATAATAATAATAATAATAATAATAAATAATAATAATAAATATAATAGTAAAAAATAATAATAATATAATAATATAAAATTAATAAAAATAAGTAATAATAATAATAATAATAATGAATAATCACATAATAATAATAATAATAATAATAATAATAATACATAATCAATATATAATAATAATAATATAATAATAATAATAATAAATAATAATAATAATAATAATAATAATAATAATAATAATAATAATAATAATAATAATAATAATAATAATAATAATAATAATAATAATAATAATAATAATAATAATAATAAAAAATAAATAATAATATAATAATAAATAATAATAAAAATAATAGATACTTAAAATAAATAAATAAAATAATAATAAAATAAGATAATTAAAGAGAAACGTTATCATGCCGTTATCTGGAATCACGCCGCGTTATCAGTTATCAAACGTGCCGACTGATACGAACGCTCAGCGCGTTGTGACACTGAGCTCACGACGAACCTGTACACTTACTACTATATATATATTATATATATATATAATTATATATATAATATAATATATATATATATATATATATTATATATATAATATATATATATATATATAGTATAATTCTCTTTTTCCTAAAATTTTAAAATTAATTTTCTCTTGAACACCTGACAAATATTTGAATTATAAATTTATCGAAACAATTGTTCTTAAAAATAAAGCTTCATCAATAAAATCCTCCTTTAACGATTTCCTTAGATCCGATTTTATTATTTTTAAGCAAAAATAAGCTTTAACGATTCTCCTGCTAGGAGGCCAACCGTAATTGTGATTTGCACAGCGCGCATCTGCAAAAATTTTAGGATAGCGGATATTACCTCTTAAACTATTAACTTTGTATTTCCGGCGGATTTTCCTTTAGTTCCATCTAATGACTTATGAAATTCTAACTTATTTTTCTAGAAGATTTACAGGATGAAGTCGTTTGTACTGGTAGATTGTCTTTTTAGTTTTTTCAATCACTTTTCCTGCATTGCTTCCAATTTTTTCCGATTGTATGTCTAAATGTTGATCTATTCTATTCATCTGACAAGATAACACAAGGCTTGGCAAGATTCCTGAAAACTGGCTGAAGCTTATTTTGACTCCAACCACCCATATTTCTGTTCGATGGTGTTTTTCATTTAAGTCCAAGTTCGACGAAAAGAACACTCCCTAGCTTTTAATATAGATCTTCCAATCTGAGAAAGATCTGAACAAAATGGCCGACAAAAGTATTTTTATTTTCAGTTAAAATTCTTTCCCTTTCTTTCATGGAATTTTTGTCATTTGTAAAATCACTTCTCTATAAAAAATTTGCAGCAGTCAGTCTTCTGATTGAGTATGTTTTTTATTAATATATGGGTGTTTTAATAATTCTTCGAGGGTTTCGATTTTTTCCCACTGACTATCGGAGAGAGAAGTTCAGGAGTACCGGCTGCGCATAATACATACTACTATAATCATTGTTAGATTGCAGAAGCATTTAGATATAAAACATGTACTTCTCATCTTGGTCTCTTCTGGATAAGGAATTGCCACTTTTAAAGCTTGAACTCTTTAGAACTTCCATTAATTTTGGGGACGTGCTGCTTTTTCAGTTTGTTCTTCGCCTGCTTATAAGATTTGGCTGTATTGAGTATTTTGGAGACCAATCACACACTGCAAACTATAAAGGTATAAACTCCACATCTCATGTTGTGTGAATGTTAACTCATCGGAACCATAGTTTGTTCATAGTATTTATCAAGTCATTCTGAAAACAACTATACTTCTTCTTTTTGACATCAATAAAATCAGTATCACAGTTACCAGCTTCTTCCTCATCCTCATTGTCCTTATTTAATTTTCAATCCTACTGATCATGTTTGATGCGTATCCGTAATCTAATTACTTGCCTCTTATTATTTCGAATTCTTTTAAAACGTAAATAACAAATTGGGTAGGAAGTTTTGATATATTCGCTGAAATGTTGCAATTTTCTGTTACTGCTAACGTTTTGAGAAAATATGTTTTTAGTGTTTATTAAAGAAATATTATGACAAAATAATTTAGCTTTGCTCATGTGTAAGCATCCATTTTCAAATGCACGAGCCGTCTGCTTTTAAGTAATTTAATTTATTGTTGCTTATCCGCTTCTTCTAGAACTATTTTAACCAAATAAAGGGACCTCCAGTTTTGAGCAATGCCGTTGCACACCAGTGCTTAAATCTGGTCTTGCAAAAAACTAATGGTCAATTTTTTTAACAATCGATTTAATCAATTGAATTTTGAATTTTTCTCTTTACATAGATATAACAATTTTTGAAAACTGAATAAGTTTCCAAAAGGTTTATCCTGATTACCTTTACTTCACTTTCGTTTATCAAACAATGCAGCATGTCTGGTGATAGCGTTTAACATGTTCATTAAATTTAAAGGATGCAGTATAATGTTTGTGACCCATGATAACAGTAGTAGTAGACTCTTTGCGTCATGATCGACTTGGACTGTTCTTATCAACTATGCGTAACATTTTCAATTTGAAAATGAAAGTACTTTTATCTCACTGAGTAACATATTCAAGAAACTGAGGTGTTTTTGATTTTTGAATGTAGTTGACGATAATTTTTCTAAGAATATTAAAACTAATTAGAATAAGTCTATTATAGAAGTTACGAACCTTTTATTATTAAATTAGATAAATAAATATACAAAAGAAAATTTCTGGAAAAAAAGAGAATATATAGAGAAAGAGAATAGGTGGTTTTCGATTGGAATTAGTGACATAATTTATCTAAGGGAAAATTTAAACTTAATTAATAAAGTTATTATAAAGTTCTTAACCCCTTTTTGTTATTATTAAATAATAAATAAAATAACATAAGAAATTTCTGAAAAAAAGAGAATATATATATACATTTGCAATGATAGTATTATTTATATATATTATATCTAACAATATATATTATATTATTATACATCTATTGTATATATAAATATATTTAATATATATATATATATAGTATATACTATATACTCTTTTTATATTATTATAACTATATTATATATAATATATAATATATAATATATACCTTATATATATACTATATAATATAATTATATATAAATATAACGTATATACTCTTAGAATATTATATTTATAATCATATAGCTATATATGCTAACTTATATGAGATATATATTAAATTAATGAGATATATATATATGATAATATAGTTATATATATATATGAATTGACCAACTATAAGATGATTGGAGTCGATCTCTCTCATTATCTATATATATATTATATATATATAATATATATAGCTTATATATTATTATATACTACAATTACTATATCCTAAAATATATATATTATAAAATTAATATACAGTATTATATATAATATTCAATATTATATATTATACTATACTAAGTTAATATTATATTATTACATAGTATTATAATATTATATATGATAATATAACTATAATATATATATATGTATAATACTATATATTATAGATATATGTATATATATATAACTAATATATTATAATATAATACATATAATATTATAATAATGAGTAATTAGGGTATCTAATATATGATATTACTATATATATACTAATATATATTATATAAATAAATATTTATTATATATATTACTTACTACTTTGTGTTTGCGTGGAGCGGGAGCAGCTATTTTTGTGGACTCCCCGGACCTCGACGTCCGACTCCCGACTCGACTCACGACTCCGATCCCGACTCAGGTGCCCCCTAAGATTTCGACTCCGGCCGCCCAGTCCCTCAAAAAAATTTCCCAGCCCTGGCTCAGATCATTGAGGAGTATATTTCGTTGTATGGCTTCGGTGTCGAAACAGTCTTGTCGTTGTTTAGTTTTCGTCCTGTTAAACATCGATTCGTGTTTGATTCGCTTAAAAGAAGCTTGTTCGTGATGTAGACCCAACACGTATTCGGTCGCATTCGCCATAATTTTTATTAAAGTCGCGGATAAACTTATTTGTTGTAAGTATTTATTTGCTAGTTGGGTGATTCAAACACCATTTTATCAAATATTCGAAGATCGTTCTTCAAAATTAAATTATTCTCAAAAGCTTAAGACTGATATTATGCCAACAGGTTTGGGACCACGGCAAGAAGAAATGAGTCTCAAGCCTTCTCTGCTAAATAGCCTTCGGCTCAGGCACGTATTAATAATCGAGCTATGCGCTCTGGGTTCGATTCCTATATAATTGATGATGAGGAATCGATTCCCGTGGTTTATAATGGAATCGAAGCAATTTTAGTATGATTTCATATCCCGCTCCCATTTCTAGAACTTCTAGTTTGGTATATCCTACTTCAAGGAATACGCCCGAGTTTTGTGTCTAGCCCTATGTTTCAATGTATAAGGAATCGATTCTGCTAGGTTATAATGGAATCGGAGCAACATTGTGCAATCGACATTTTATGTTGTCGATTGTTTCAATTGACTATGTTTATCGCTAGTCTGCGGTCACCTTTTCCGAACGTTAAATAAAACAAAGAGCAGGGGGAAAATACAGATAAATACTCTGGCTCATACATAGGGGTAATAATGAGACATTGTATTTTCCTCAGAGCTCAATCAAACAATGACATATTGAGTTTTCTCTTTCTCTTTCTCCCCTTATCTTTCTCTTTCTCTTTTTCTCTTCATTTGTTTTTCCTGCTGTATATTACTCGTATAAGATCATATAACTAATATATATAGTGCTGTAATCGTACTTTTATCAATCCTATTAGTCACGAATATTATAAGGTATGATACGATATAATATATGAATAGTATATTGGAAAATATATGAGTATCAAGAGTTTATTAATTATACGGTCACTCTCTAGCCATCTCCTGATCCTTGCTCCATCACGCTTTCGCTTCTTTACTCCTCTCGTCTCTCCTCATCTCTCTCTCTCTCTGCTCTCTCTCTCTCTCTCTCCGTCTCTCTCTCCTCCTCTCTCATAATTATTTATAAAATTATACATATTATATATATATATACTATACATATATACATTTATTATATAACAATATATATAGTAGTATATGAATTAATATATATATATATATTATAATAGTATTATGTATATATAATATAAATCAATATATATAATATATATTTTATATATATATACTATACATAAAATTTTATTAAATTTTATTCATCACTTATTAAAAACTACTGACCTAATTACGAGAAAATAAGGACGATATATATATATGATATATCATATATCACATAATATATTATAATATATATATAAAGCAGTAGTAGTACTTAAAAGTAATTTATAATAATATGAAGTATATATTATATCTTTCTCCATCTAGTGATCTTCTTTCTCACCTTTCTCTTCTTTCTCTCTCTCCTCTCTCTCTCTCTCTCTCTCTTCCTCTCTCTCTCTCTCTCTGTATATATATATATAGTATATATATATAAACCTATATATATATATATTAATATATATATACTCATATATAGTATAATATATATACAATATATATATATATATATCTACATATGTAGATAAATCATATAATCTATACTAGTCATTAATATTATAGTAGTATATATATATATAATTATATATTATATATATCATTATATATATATACAATATAGTCTATATACTATATATATATATATATATAGTATAATAACTATATATATATTAGTAATAGTAATAATATATATATACTTAAATTATATCATATAAAAATACACTATTATATATAATAATTAATACATTAGATATATATATTTATATATATATATAAATTATATACTATATAGTCTATAAAATATTATTTATTACTTATATATAATATATAAATATAATTATTTAATACTATAAATATATATATATATATAAAATATTATATATATATAATATATATATGTATATATATTATTATTAAAATATATATAATATATTATATATGTATATATATATATATATAATATAACTATATAAAATATTAAATTATATATTATATATAATATAATATATATATATATATATAATCACCTTTAACCATTTCAATTCATCTTTAAGCATCTTTCTTAATTAATGTAGCGGTACAGCTGGTTCGATATCCGAGGAGCTACTTTTTAGAGAGTAGGGAAGGGAATGAAACTTGGTATACTTATAGGTGACGACATAACGTCGTAGCTGACGTTACGTATTGTTGTGGCACCGCTTGGTCGATATCCAAAGGTACTCGTCAGAATATAAATCCCATGCAATTTAGTATGACACCTTTCTTAAGAAAGTAACCTCATCTTCGCGAGTTACGTATTGCTACGTCCTATATATGTGGGGGCTAGGGCCCTCAAACCTAAAAAATGAACTCAGAAGGATATTATGTAGTGAGTGTATAGAAGAAGTATGGGGAAATAGAATAATGAGTTTAAATTAAGTAACTGCTCAAGGGAGTAGGGATCGTGCTGTGCCCTACAACTTTAATAAACATGTACTTAACACCCTGATATTAGTGATTCCTTATATCATGTATTCGAACGACGGTAGATCTCTTTTAGAGGTTTTTTTCAAACTCTGCAAATTGACGAAGGACCACCCTAACGGGGTTCCCAACTGAAAAAAAAGAAAAGTACTGAAGGTGGCTTAACAGATAAATTAGGAGGAAGGAATAAAAAGAAGGAAAAGAAGAAGTTTCGTATGGAGGAGTAGCTGAGGTATGGGATGCAACGGTGCTGGAGCAGGAGACTGAGCAGGTGGAGCTGGAGACAGAAGAAAAACACAGGCTGCATACCCGATAAAGTTGGATTAACAAGAATGAAATAAAAAAGTCTCATGTGTATCGAAGCAAATGAGTCATAATCGGATCCAGCATCGGACACGCCGGTTGCAGGGGGGTACAAAACGGTATGAGACACCTTTAAAGGAAATAATCAGTGTTATGTATCTACTTTAAAGGTGTTACCGTAAACTTTACTTAAGTTTAACATTTGTTTAATTTAACAGGAAATGAAAAAAATGAAATGTGAAAAAAACAAAATTCGTTATCTTTGATACGTACTTGGGACACTATTGGAATCGTTAAGAAACTATTCGTAGTTCAGGGTGTATAATCACGTTAGGTATACTAGCTTTGTGTAGAAAATTGTAATATTTAGGAAGATTTACTTTGTTAGCTGGATTATACCTGTGCAGAAGCTCGGGCTAAATTTTTGCGGAATTAATGGTAATTCGGTAGAGAATTTGTTAATGCTCAGCGACGTTTATCAATTGTTCAAAATGATATTATATTGATATGCGAACACTTTCATGTAAGTAGTCTCATTCATAGTTCCAAGATGCCTGATAGTTTTGAAAGCGTTGGATACTTTGTTAATGGGTTTGTAAGATAGAGTACTGTTTTCGCTGTTGATGATGATGCATGAAAAAATAAGATAGCGTCGAGATCTGCTGTGTAATGATTGGATAGGTATGAGAACTTATGAAAGTTCCAACCTGTTAATGTCTATTGCACAAGTCAAATGTAGGGGATATCGTGAGCGTCGCCTCCCTCTACCCGCACGCACTGTTGCATGTTTAGGTATATAGCACTTTCGTAATTTCTAGATATGTTTGGTTAATGCTTATCTTGGTTTGCGTTTATGGCGACTAAAGCGCTTAGCATGTTGAGTTAACATGCTGTTGACGTTGGGAGATGTGATTTTTATGTACAGGTATATAGAGTTTTTGCTAGGCACTTGAGAGGACAATGACAATTATTCGCAGAGTTCAATGTTAGTTACGATACTATTATATATAAAATATATATGATATATAATATATATTATATAATATATATTATATATATATATATATATATTATTATATTATATATTACATATATATATATATTATTATAATATATATATATATATATATTATATTAATATTACTATTATATAATATTTAATATATATATATACTAATATATATATAGTACTATAATATATATATTTATATAATATATTATAGTATATAATATATATATCGATATTATCGATTATATTTTATATTATTTATATATATATTATTATTCTTATTGCTATTATTATTGTTATTATTAATTATCTATTATGCTATTATTATTATTATTTTATTTATTATATATTGATATTATTATTATATTATTATTATTATATTATTATTACTTATGATTATATCATATACTGTATTAAATTTGTATTATTACATATATTATTATTAGTATTATATATTTTATTATTATGATATTATTATTATATTATTATTTATATTTTATTATATTATTATTATTAATTATTATATATTATTAATTATTATATTATTATTATTAATATTATTATTATTATTTATTATTAATTATCATATATATAATATTATTTATATTATATTATATATCATTATTATTATAACTTTTCATGTTGTGCTATTATCATGTTTGTTTGTTGTCTAAATTTTAGTTTTTACATTGTCAATTTGGAATATAGCCTCCAATGTATTACATTTTTGCCTGGTATACATGTAATATGCACGAATCCTCGTAAAACACGGTTTATTTGGTGTTTGTCAGGCGAGATAATGGCCTTTTGAAGGCTGATATGGAGGCATGTCTTATTGTAGTTAATGTCTAGAAAAATTAAAAAGAAAAAGTGTCTCTTTGAAAAGAAAAATATTAAAGAAAGCGTAGAGGAAACGGAATAACACCTACTATGCTATGAGGTAAATGTTCCAGTTTAAAATATATTTATTAAAGTCAAAGTTCAAAGATAAGAAAACGAGTAATGTGAAATATAAATGTATATGACTGAATAGAAAAAAAAAAATGTAAAGAAAAAATCATCGGTGATTCTATTTCTTTATTACTACTACTTACTACTGATAATGACACTACTCAACATAGCTTCTACCTTACTACTACTACTGATACCAATGCTATAACTGTTATACGAGGGAGGTCATAAAATATTCGAACTCTGAGCCCATTGTTGTATAATGTTTGATGTAACACACATTATACAAGTCGACAGCAAGTTTTGCTTCTGGCTCCGCTCATCACAACTCTGGCTCCAATACATTTCCTCCACTGTAGCTAATACTCATTCACCGACTCGGTATCCTCTGTATAGGTAATACGAATCTTTATTATTTATTATTATTATTATTATTATTATTATTATTATTATTATTATTATTATTATTATTATTATTATTATTATTATTATTATTATTATTATTATTTTATTATTATTATATATTATTATTATTATTACGAAGTTATTTTCATGAAAATGTGTGTTCAGATAGGACTTGAAATAGTAAAACAGTGTAATAAAGCAGTAAAGCAGTAAAACATGGGTGGAAGAGAGGGTGGGGGTAGGGCCCCCTAGGGACTTCTCGCGTTACTGTTTTACTACTTTAGTATCAACTTAATTCATGATTTTACTAAAAATTTAACAACCTTTTCCATAAAAAAAATGTTGTTTTTTTTAAATATAATGTTTTCAAAAACAAAATATTTTTCATAAAAACAAAATATTTTTTCAGAAACTTTAATACAGAAGACAGAATTTCTTATAAATAAAATGTTTTTTCAAAAGCTTTGTAAATGGTACAGTTTTTTTTTTCTACAAATAAAAATAAATTTTTTTTCGTGGGGATTCCTGTTGGGGTCACTTGAGTACCTCTGAGAGTTCTGAAACTGTTATTCATGTTCCACAATGTCGATAACCCCTATAAGAACACCAGTATTGTATTATTACACGTAACTTTACTACCCCTGTTCCGTACCGGTACCTGCACCGGCACCCGGTGCTGGATCTGACTATGACTTATTTGCTCCAATACACACGAGACTTTTTTATTTCATTCTTGTTAATCCAACTTCATCGGGTATACAGTCTGTGTTTTTCTTCTGTCTCCAGCTCCAACACCTGCTCAGCCTCCTGCTCCAGCACCGGTGCATCAGATACCTCAGCTTCTCCTTCTCCATATCAGACTTCTTCTTTTCCTTGTTTTTATTCCTTCCTCCATACTAATCTGTTAAGCCACCTTCTGTACTTTTCTTCTTTTTTTTCAGTTGAAAGTCCCTTTAGGGTGGTCCTCCTTCAATTTGAGAGTTCTAAAAACATCTAATATGAGATCTACGTCGTTGAATACATATATAATGACACTAATTTCATGGTGTTAAGTATATGTTTACTAAAGTTGTACGGCACCGCACCATCCTTACTCGCTTGAACAGGTACTTAATATAAACTCAATACTCTATTTCCCCATACTTCTTCTAAACACTTAGTAAATTTTATCCTACTGAGTTCATTTTTAAGGTTTGGGGACCCTAGTATCCCACACATATAGGGCGCAGCGATATGTAACCTCGTCCAAGACGAGGTTACCTCTTAAGAAATGTGTGTACCAAATATGCATGTTCCTCAATCAGGTGATGATTCGCCTTCACTGTCGACATCTTCCTCTGCCAAACAATAGGAGCATGTTTTAGTGTCTAGAATGTAACCATGTGCCCAAAAATGTGCTTAAATAATTAATTAGATTAATAATCTAAATATACTTAAATAACTTAAAAATGGAAATGATCAAAATGCAAATAATCTAATGATCTAAATACAAATGATCTAATCGTCTAATAACTTCTAAATGATCTAAATAATATAGACAAAAATTCAAGGAAAAAGATAATAAAGGTACTTGTAAACGACTGCCAAGCGACCAACGATATCATCATCAATGACTTGTAAAAGTTCCCCCCAATTTTTGAAGCGATGAATTCCTAAAAGTATGCTATTATAAATTGTTTTTATGATATATTGGTTGTTTCAAATGTTTTCTTCATAAAAACTATTGTTTACATCGTATATAGCTTTAATTAATAGAATACATTTTACTACGCTTTGTTCGTGGCTTATTAAAATAAAATTGATGTTTAATTTGTAAGAAAAACTCAGCTAGAATCCAGTGCGACAAGAAAAACTTATATATCTTAAAAACTCATGTATTTTGATCGGTGGCATTGACTTCTCTGTATACATTAAAAGATGATGTTTAATATAATTAACCAAATATATAAATTTGTTTAACTCTACCATTAAAGAGATAACTTTAAATGAGTTCTAACTATCGTGTTATTTGCTGGTTTGTTAGCCTCGAGTAGCCAGCGTAACATATAGCTTCCTAGGTGCAAAAGAAGGCGACTCTAACAACGTTTGAGACTAAGCTAGTACCTGGCTATTTAGGTTTCTCAATGTAAAATAGAATCATTACGAGAAACTTCAAAAGAAATTCAACAATCATCTGTGCAGTGGAGGAATAAAAAGAAGAAATAAGTACGAAACCTTTACTTTATATGCATTATATTATATATATATATATATATATATATATATATATATATATATATATATATATATATATATATATATATATATATATATATATAACCTTTCTTCTTGCTGCTCTTTCTCTTCTGCTCAACTATATATCCACGCCGATTGTAATAGTGACAGTATTAATGTTAAAGACAGTAATACTTATATATATGTATATATATGTATATGCTATATATATACTGTATATTATGTATATATATATATATATATATATATATATATATATATATATATATATATATATATATATATATATATATATATATATATATATATAATATGTATAAAACTTAATAATATATATATATATATATAACATATATAACCATAATATATATATATATATTTGTATATATATATATTAATAATATATATATATATATATATATAAAACTTTTATATATATATATATATATACATATGCATATATATATATATTTCACATAACATGGCAATATATATATATATATATATATATATATATATATATATATATATATATATATATATATATATATATATATATATATATATATATATATATATATATATATATATCTATATATATATATATGATATATATATATATATAGACCATGTATATATAAAAAATAATATATATAATAATATATATATATATATATATATATATATATATATATATATGTATACCATATATATATATATATATATATATATGCTACTCCATATATATATATATAATATATATAGTATATATATATATATATATATATATATATATATATTCGCTAAAATATATGACTGACGTAATAACATGGAACGTGCTGCCAGGCGCAAATTACACTTTTCCATCAGGCCAATTAAGGTATTAGATATTTATTATTTTTCTTAAAATATGAGAAAAAACAAAATAACCAAAAGATAAGAATTATAAAATAAAATTTAAATATTATCAACAACCTTCCGAATCTCGTAAAACAGAAATATACACAGCAAGCCTAATACAAATGTTTTCCCCAATTTGCATTTGTAAAGGTATCTGCAACTTGTAGACTTACCCCAGCCGGAGTAGCAGCTTAAGTGTTCTACCTAAGTTGTGTTGCACTGAACTTGTTAGTTCAAATTACAAGTTCTACAATTGTAAGGCTTGTTTTCGCTCTATTACAGGCCACTAGTGGGCAAAGACGGTAGTCTTTTTAATTTCATTGGGGATTTTGGGTGATTTTTCGAGAGAGACTTTACAAAATACATAGCGTTTGAAAGGCTGAATATCAAAGGTAGTTGGGAAAATAAATAGGTAAGGGAATGATGTTCCAGATAATATTGCCAAGTATGAAGAAGAGTGGTGACTGGGATTAGAGAGAGATATAGAAAAAGAGAATATTGTGGAAAGGTTTTTCTCATGAACGCTTTCAATGGAGGTGGTCAGCCGAATTTTGAGTCCTGAGTTAATGACTGCAGCAATGATGCGTTATTGGACCAATAGAATAAAGTGATATAACAATTGAGCTATTAAAAAAAATGATTGGAGATTTAGGTGAGAACAAAAATTGGCAGGGCAACTATCATGAACTACTCCACATTTTAAGAGCTGTGTCAATGGAATCGCTGAATGTTGAGGCATACCCAGCCACGGTCTACCTTCAACGCAGAGCTACCTTCGTGTGTTTTCAATCAAGTCATGTCAGCCAACTTAACGAAATTCCCATTCATTCAAATTTGGTGATTTTGGTAGGATAATTGTGTGTTATGGTTATGTTGAAGTATTGTTGCAAAAGATGGTAAATGCCCTAATGATGATATGAAGACAGAGGTATGTACCTTACTGTCGAGTTCCTTCTGAATTTTCGTCATCTCCCTTCACTTCCATGCTGTTGATAGCCGTCAGCAGAACGTTTCCTCTTTCAGGATTTTAATTTTCTTTATGAGGACCATGGGGATGATCAGAAGACGCTCCGTAAATAGTTGAAATACTCAAATCAGTTACTACCTGATAACATTTAACCATACATACATCATCAAACTATTGTTTTTGTTTTTCAATTTCCTTTCCCTACTTTCACAAACATGCTCCCACTCGGTTTTAAACTTTCTGTGTTTTTATATATACTAAGGCCATGACTGTTCTTGTATTTATTTGCCATTTTCATTGGTAATACTCGTAGCTGAGGGAGGTTTCACTTACCGACCTATACATCCTCCAGCTGACGGGGTAGGGTATAAACCTATATTAATATAGGTTAATTAACCAGTTTGTTATTTATTTGTCTATTTTTTTAATTTAGGAGTTGTATTGGTAAGTAACGGGTTTTTAGGGGTTTACAACCACTGCGAGGTGCATAGTTAGCGCAAACCTCTTCTGCGACGAAAAAATGACGTCTCCAGAGTGGAGAACGAGTTTTGATCGTCGTCAAATGTCTTAAACCTCCCGCCGTGGAGGTTCTAATTTATCCTTAAGGTTCCCTGGCCATAGCCACAATGCAATGCCGTCATGTATTACTATGGCGCACTTAATCCTATAAATAGTTATCAACTGTGATGGTAATTGGAAATTCTGAAGGTAACTCAAAACACCTAACCTCTTAGGAGCTTGTTTAGAAACAGAAATAATGTCGATCTGTAAAGATCACAAAGAGCAAATAAGGTATATTAGGGACAGACAAGGTTTTTGAGTTATGTGTTGTTTTCTGGAGAATGTGCATAGTTCTCGGCCGGTTATCACGGTTGTTATGGTGAAAGCAGCGTTCTTGTCTGCATCATTTTGTTCTCAATATTATAAATTAAAGATCTTAAGGTTGAATTTGCTCTGGCAGCCCTTTAGAGTGATCTGTGGCTAATATATATATATATATATATATATATATATATATACTCCATATATAGTATATATATATATATATAATATATATATATATATACATGTAGTATGTAGTAACAACCAACCAACCTTATCTCCTGCCCTTATATATATGTATGTATATACAACATATATATATATATATATGTATCATATATCTATATATATATATATATATATATATAGATATATATACATATATATATAACTATATGCTATATATATATATATATATATGTATAATATATACATATATATATATATATAATATATATATATATATATATATATATATTATATATATATATATATAGCCATATATATATATAAATATATATATATATTAATAATAATGGTGTTAACGTGGAAATAAAAATGTGTATCAATTGATAAAAGAAATTCAAAAGTATAGAGAAACAATTTTTACGTTTTTACTCATACCTTAAATATTTGAAAAGAAGATGTCTTTTTGGTTTTATTTAATTTTTGTAAGAAATCTTATTGGATTCAATACGATTTGATTTGAATCATTAAGTTTAGATTTAGTTCGAGCTTTTATAGTTCGTTCCCGGTTCGGATAAAGACAGGTTCCACCACAGGATTGATTGCGGATTCGAATCAGATTACTTCGGATTCGAACATTTCCACACGGATTCAGTTTAGTTCAGAATCCAAGAAACTTGTCGGATTGAGGCATCACTACGATACATATATACTAACAACATATATATATATATATATATATATATATATATATATATATATATATATATATATATATATATATATATATATATATATATATATATATATATATATATATATATATATACATATATATAACAACCTTAACCAACATATATTCTGCTATATGCTGCTCATATATATATATATATATATATATATATATTTAGCCATTAGATATAATTACAATTAACATGCATGGTTTTCTGCTTAACTAAATAACTTCGACATTTTAATTCATATCTGTAATAT
>JABUQX010060276.1:55000-60000 GCA_015478945.1 Trachelipus rathkii | reverse complement strand
ATGAATAAAAGTTGGGAGATAGGTGTTGAGAAATGTTTGTATATTTGGGAAATTGCAAGTCTTTTTCAATCCATTCTGTGTTTATTGACGTATGGGATGGAGATTGGTACCTGTATTGTTTAGATACGGAATTGTAACCGTGGGGTATATTGAACCAGTATGAGGTATCTAATTAGTGTTGTTGCCGGTAGCAAGAAATGGAAGTTGCAATATTGGAAGGAAAAGATGTTAGTGTTTGATCTCCTACTTGGATAATGTAAGGTTGTTTATTCGGATATACATTATAGTTGCAGAGGGTGGTGTTTGTTCTTGTAAGAATGTAGGATAGAATACAATCCTTTTCGTCTATTGTTTGTAGTGGGTTGGGAGGAAAACAAATTTATTTAAAGTTTAGGTGTTTACTGATATTGGTGGAGAAGGAGTTGCCAGAGGTGTATTTTAAAGTTTTATAATTTACGAAATAGTATTGATAATGGGCATGCAATATGACTCTTGGATAAGTTTGGTTGTCCGGGGTTGGAAACGGTATGATTTGGTAGGTGTCATTTGGGGTCTCCGTTTTAAGGGGGATGAGAATTGAAATGGTGTAGGGATCATTTCATGAAAGTAAGTCCAAGTGAAAAATGGAAAATGGTAGAAGGTGTTTGGGTGCATGGGTGTGATAGGTTGGTGTTGGGTTATTATACTGTCATTGATAATAAGATCTTGCATAATTTCATAAATGTAAAGATTTAATGGGGTGATATAATCATGCTCGTGAATAAATATATGTTGTAAGGTGGTTATAAGGTTGTGTATGTGGTTTGAGCAAGCTTTTTCAAGGTTTAAGTATAGATTTAGTTTTAATATTTCCTGGTGTAATTCTATTGAGGAGATTGAGGAGTTGTAATGTTTGGTTGCTTTATCCTTGTAAGGTGTTTGTGTTTTTGTGTAATTGTTCCTTAGTTTTGTGCATGTAAGTTCAGTTGTCTTAAAAAAGTTTTATTTTGCAATAATGTTGTGTATGTCTTGCATGGTAGCTGTTCCAAATAGCATTTTTAATGTGTCTCCTCCTATGTTAAGAAGACCTCTTTTTAATCTCGGTAAGGCGTCGGAAGAGATGTCTTTACGATAGGATATTAACTATCTATAGATCTTGTAAGATATTTTCAAATTGTTTTTGGTTCTCATGTTATACAGTGCCGGCAAAAAGTTTACGATCACCACAGAAAATGACGTTAACCTAACCTAAACTAACCTAACCTAACCTAACCTAACCTAATCCAACCTAACCTAACCTAACCTAAACTAACCTACTGCTAACTTAATCTAACCTAACCTAACCTAAATCCTAAATTAATATTTATTTATATTTGGACTTACCTCCTAATAATATTTTATCATTTGTCCTTTATTCTTTATGACTCGTTTCAGACGATTTGGCTTGTTTAATTTTATTAGTAATCGGTACAATCCTTTTTATTCTGTTTTAATCATTAGTCTTCCATTTATTGTTCCTAAATTGGTTAGTGGAGCCTACTTTTTTAAGGTCGGTGAAGAGTCTGCAAAAGCTGTTGAAGGAGCACTCATTAGTTGAATTGGCAAATCTTTCACAATGAAAGCATGCTTGTGGATATTGTGCTTAAAAATTGGGTTTTGAATTGAAGTTTTTACCAAGAGATTTTTGTTGTTGCAATGGAAAGTTAGGTTTTTGCTCATTTATTGGCTGTGGAAAGCTGTTTTTCTTGTGAAAATTTGGATTGGGCGCTGATTTGAATGTTTTTGTACTGTGGTAAGGCTTTTCTGTGTGGG
Organism: Trachelipus rathkii; assembly: GCA_015478945.1. Taxonomy (NCBI): domain Eukaryota; kingdom Metazoa; phylum Arthropoda; class Malacostraca; order Isopoda; family Trachelipodidae; genus Trachelipus; species Trachelipus rathkii. Next base: position 58,209 of record JABUQX010060276.1, on the reverse strand, counting down.
TCATGTAGTCTTCCTTCCGATTTTTGTAAAAGTTTCTGTAATTATGCCGGTATGGTTAATTTGTGATCGTATAAAATCTTGAAGTCTCTTTTTAATTTGTCGGGATTTTCAGGCATGTGGCAAAAATGTGAGGAAATGTTATAGCGTTAGTGATCTTATCTGAGGTCTGTAGATCTTCATCTAATTTGGCGAGATTTGAGAAGTATTCCTTGAATAATTTATTGATTGGTAGGGTCGCTGATGGGAGCGAGCTAGTCTCATTCCCTTTGTAACTGAGAATTCGGGCCATTGCATCGAAAGGGCTGAGTGCTATATCAGGGAATATACGCTCCTGAAGTGTCTTTATAAATTCGTCCAGAATTGGGAGGTCAAAGATTTCAGGATTGGCATCAAGGATTCTGCCTACCTCTGCTTTATTATCATTACCGATTTGCGTGTGAGCCTGGGCTACCTTAGCCGGCTCATTTAGGCAATGAGTTGCACTCCACAGTTTTATTGAAAGCCAAAACCAAATGTCATTTATTCTCCCGGTCAATAAAAGCTCCGGTTTTGAGACTTGTGTGATTTGGGTAGGCGGAGAACGGGGCGGTGTTTTACTACAATTTATAAATAGCTCTGTTACTATTGTTTATAAATTTATAAAAAATAGTAACACACCACCCCGTTCTCCGCCTACCAAAACCATTGCCACTATTACACAAGTCTCAAAACCGGAGCTCTTATTATCGACTTTTTTTGTTTCGTGTATTTTTTTTTTTTTTTTTTTTGCGATTTGTTTACTGCTTTGAACATATTTTTTGGGGGGTAGGAAACAAGTACATTCTGACGTATTTGTAAATTGTTTGTAAAATTTGTGCATTACTTTTTTTACTTTTTGGATTGAGCTTTCATTTTTGCCGCAAAAAGAACTGATTTTTGGTGTATTGATTCAACTAAGGAATAATAATTTAAAGATGGTAAGTAACGACGGGTAAAAAAGAAGGAAGCCAAAGGTGGACTTAGGACACTAACTTTATTGAATGAACTTCCGAGTACTTTGGTAACTGAATTTGAATATGGGACAGATAACTACAATGGTGGCTTTTTTTGGCACAGGCTCTGAAATATAGAAAAGAAAAATCTGGTGCAGAGCAAGTAGGTGAAGTGAAGCAGAACTACATTCTGATGAGACAGCTTGGTGATAGAAAAAATGTGAAACCAAATGTGGACCAGACAGTAAGAAGAAAGGAAATAGGGAGGACAAAACAAAAGGTGCCGTACGGCTTAAAGTATAGACGAGATAGCTCTCATAAGACTGAAGACAACGCTTTCCGGGGTGGGAGTGGAACCGATAGTGAGAGTACCAGCACGATGAACAGAAAAGGCAAGAATAAAAGAAGGAGACCAATAAGAAAGTACACGGCGGATGAGAGCTCCGTTTCAAAGGTGGATTCCGAAGGTGACAGTGAATTCGATAAAGGAAGAAAATTATGGTTGAAGAGATTGGTGGAACTGGAAAAATCAGGAATTGAGTCTAGTATGGCAGTGAACAAAGTCCTCATCATTTTGCCTGGTGAGCTACTAGAGGTAATAAGAACATACAGTAAAGCAAATATAAAGGCGGTGAAACTTCTAAAATATGGGAAGGGAAGGTCCGAACATTCGATGCCTTCATAGAAGATTTCAAAAGGTATCCAAAAGAGCAACTGGAAAAAGATAAGGATCGTTGGGCAATGGAGCTGAGAAACTTTTTGGAGGGTCCACCACTAAGAACATACTATAGTATCTAAAGAGCAAAGGAAAAATACATAACAATAATATCAAGATTATGAAGCTGGTGTAAAGAAGAAAAGGATAATGAAGTAATTGACTTACAGAAAGAATTTTGAAAAATAGAACTAAGAAAAAAACGATAAATTCGCGGAGTTTGCTCTGAGGTTGCAGATGATCTATGAGGCAGCAGCGGAGAAAGATCAGAAAGATGTGGGAGTTCTGAAAAAACAGTTTGTGAATTGCCTTCTAAAGAAAGTAGCAAGGTGGTTAAAGTTGCGAATGGGAGGTGAAAAATAAAGTATGATGGTGCGCTGGAAGGATATGGTGAATTGGGTACAAGAGGAGAATGAATTAGATGACCAGGTAAAAACAGAAACTGAGGCGATCCCCACATGGACAACAATACGGCAGGAAGATACCGAAAGAAGAACAATACCGGACCAGGTCCGGTATGAAAGAACACCAGTACAGAGGAGTAGTAGGTCCAAAGAGAATACAATTCGGAATATTGGACCATATAACAATTGAGGGATGAGGTATCATCTTTGTAACAAAATAGGCCACATTAAAGTGGATTGTTGGAGATTTAGAGGGTGGTGTCTAGGATGTGGAAGCAACGAACATAAACTTATGGATTGTGAGATAAGGATAGAATATGAGTATCAGCGTAGGCATGATAACAGGGAACAGGATCAAGGTGATCCAAGAATGGTGCAACAAAGGTGAGGAAATTGGTCATTGGCGTGAGTCATGCCCATTGAAGGAGGAGATGGAGGGTTAAAGAAGAAAAAGAAGCAGTCAGATTCGGGAAACGAAATTGCTCCGCCATTATCCGGGGGGTGTCGAAGCCAACCGCAGCAGTAGTATGTCCATGAGGAGGTATTTCCTGTAAATCATGGTCTGATGCTGAACCCTGAAGCAAGAGAAATTGTAATGAGTCAAGATAAAGGTATACTCGGTCCATTGCCTATATTGATTTTTTTGCCAAATTGCCTCCATTAAGTACTCGAGGCCTTTACGTAATGTGTACTGTATTTTTTTTAAATTATTTATTTAATGTAAACTAACCTAACCTAATCTAACCTAACCTAACCTAATCTAACCTAACCTAACCTAACCAAACCTAACCTAACCTAACCTAACCTAACCTAACCTAACCTAACCTAACATAACATAACATAACCTAACCTAACCTATTCTAACCTAACACAACATACCATAACATAACATAACATAACATAACATAACATAACATAACATAACATAACATAACATAACATAACATAACATAACATAACATGACATAACAACTTAACTTAAATTAACTTAACTTAACTTAACTTAACTTAACTTAATTTAACTTAACTTAACTTAACTTAACTTAATCTAACTTAAGTTAACAACTTAATTAATTAATTAATTAATTAATTAATTAATTAATTAATTAATTAATTAAT
>JABUQX010060276.1:42500-50000 GCA_015478945.1 Trachelipus rathkii | reverse complement strand
ACTGTTTTTAAGTGTGGAACTTTGTTAATGTTAGCTGTTTATACATGCGTAAGGTAACTTAGGTTTGTCGTTGTTCATTATATTCTTAGTTCAGGTTATGATATGTTAGTGTTATTGATGTGAAAACTTTGTTACGTTAGCATATATTCGTTGATTAGTGTATAAAGAACTTAGTTTTGTTATGTTTATCAAAAATGATACTCGAAATATAACTTGCATCAATAGATTTAGAGATCAATAGATCAATAGATCATGGAAGAATGTGGGGAGGGGAGGAGTGGAGTGGCAGGTGGTTTGATTTACTGATTTACAAATTTACTTATTTAGAAGCAGTAAACTATTACACTTTATTAGGAAATTTTATTCAAAGAACTTATTTTTATGTTATGTTCTAATAATATTTTATGTCTGCAATTATTCGTTGGGGATTATGTGAGTTAGTTAAGGTTATGATAAATTTTTGTTAAATATTACTATGTTAATGTAAAAAACTTTGTTACGTTAGCATATATATTCGTTGTTCAGTATATAATTAGACAAGGTTATGATAACTTTTTATTAAATATTACCATGTTAATGTAAAAATAACATTGATATATTAGATATATGCTTGAAAAAAGGTGAATAGGTAATGTTTTGTATGCTATGTTAGTCACTTTACTGTTGTTAAGTATGGAGCTTTGTTAATGTTAGCTGTTTATTCATGCGTAAGGTATGATAGGTTTGTCGTTGTAAATTATATTCTTAGTTCAGGTTATGATATGTTAGCTTTATTGATGTGAAAACTTTGTTACGTTAGCATATATTCGTTGGTCAGTATATAAAAAACTAATTTTTATGTTATGTTTATCAAAAATGATACTCGAAATATGACTTGAATCAATAGATCAATATATCAATAGATCAAGGAAAGAGGACAGTGGGGAAGGAGGAGAGGGGTGGGTGGTTTGATTTACTGATTTACATATTTACTGCTTTAGGGTATGTAAAAGTACAAGTTTTTTAAGTTATAAACATAAAAAGAATAAAAAATTTAGTTAAAACAAATATGATTTAAACAAATAAAACAAAAATAAATAAAATTTTTGTGTTTTACTATAAAAAAATGACATGAATCAATAGATCAATAGAATTCATGGATGGGGTGGGGAGGGTAAGGTGGTTGGTTTGATTTACTGATTTACTGCTTTAGGGTGTGTAAAAACGCGAGTTTTTTAAATTATAAACATGAAAAGCATAAAAACTTTGGTGAGAAATATATTTTTTAAACAAATAATAAAATAAAAATAAAAGTTTTGTGTTATGTTATACAAAATATGACTTGAATTAATAGATCAATAGATGAATAGATCATAGATGGGGTGGAGGGTGTGAGTGGTTTGATTTACTGATTTACTGCTTTAGGGTGTGTAAAAACGTGAATTTTTTAAGTTATAAACAGGAAAAGCATAAAAATTTTGGTAAAATATATATTTTTAAACAAAATAAAATAAAAATAAATAAAAGTTTTGTGCTATGTTATACACAATATGACTTGAATCAATAGGACAATAAATCAATAGACCAATAGATCAATAGATCATGGATGGGTGGGAGGGGTGGGAGGGGTGGTTTGATTTACTGATTTACTGCTTTACTGCTTTTGGGTGCGTAAAAACGCAAATTTTTAACTATATAATACATGAAAAGCATAATAATTTAATAAAAACAAAATGTTTTAGGCAAATAAATTAAAAATATATAAATAAAAAAAATTTAAAATAAATTAAAATTTAAATTCAAAATTAAACATAAATAATAAATGTAAAATGAAACTTTTAAAATAAATTAGGATAAAATATATTTTAGTTAACGTTTATAAAAAGAAAACTAGATTTTGTAAATAGAAATGTCAGTCTTCAACCTTTAGAAGACGGGCTAGCCTCCCCCAGTCCTTTTTCTCCTTCCTCTTCTGTGTGCTCTCCAAATTTTATCTTTCAATCTCAATTTCCAAGATTTTGGGTCTCAGCCCCAACACCTTGTGAGTGTAGCGACACGTAACTCCGTGTGCGACGAAGTTACCTTGTCTCTGAAAGGCATACCACGTTTCGTCTTTCTATGTCAATTTCCAAGGATTTTTGGCACATCCCCATCCCTCAATGGGCGTAGCAACACGTAACCTCGTCTGCGACGAAATTACCTTATAAGAAGGGTGTATGCCAAGTTTCATAATTCAATTATCATTTTCAAGGTATTTAAGCTCAGCTCCAACACCAAATAGGCATAGCGTCACTTTACTTCGGCTGTACCGAAGATACATTATAAGAATGATGTATACCAAGTTTCATCATTCGATGGTGATTTCCTACTTAAAGGGGCCCAGCATCCCTCTCCGTGGGGTGCACTGCCATTTAACTTTGGCTGCAGTGAGGATACCTTATATGAAGTGTACATACCAAATTTCGTCCTTTCACGATCATTTCCTACTTGGAGGGTCAATCAACCCCCTGCTGGGGGTGCACGGCCACGTAACCTAGTTTACGACGAGGTTAATTTACAAGAAGGGTGTATATCAAGTTTCATCCTTCTACGTTGGTATACAAGGTTTTGGGGCTTGCACCCCCTCCGCGGGGTGCACGGCCACGTAACCTCGTCTACGACGAGGTTACGTCACCATCAGATGGTATGCCAAGTTTGGATGAATGAGATACCATGTAGCAAACTCCATCCGTTTACCCAGGTATATGGTACTAGCGGTTTGGTGTGGATGCGATGTAAGAGGCGATGTGATGACTGAGATAGTGTGCCGGTGCGAGTTCTCGACCCTTGACTGGGGAGCCATATAATACGGCCAAATAATAATAATAGATTATATATAATATATATATATATATAATACTATATATATTAATATAATATATACCGGAATATATATATATATATATATATATATATATATATATATATATATATATTATTTATTTATTTATTTATTTATTTATTTATTTATTTATTTATTTATTTATTTATTTATTTATTTATTTATTTAGTTTATTGTATTTATTTATTATTGAAGCTAGGGCCAAATTACGACAGGTAAAACATAAGGTCGCACAAAAAGTTGTCGACCAAATCCTGTCGCCAAAATGCTGGTGGTACAATATGACATTTTACAAAAAAAATGTTGTCGACCTCTAGAACAATAAAATTATTTTACTTCTATATGATTATTTATAATGCTTTCTTTATATATCATATTGACATTGAAGTAGTAACTTTTCTTTTTATAACGTAAAAGGAATACCCCAAGGGTAAACTGCAGAGATGGCAGTAGTCGGGTCTTTCGGCCTTCCGGGGAACAATAGGGTTGGACTATTTCCCACCCTCCGGAGGGGAGGGTCTCCGGAACCCCCGCTCTTTGGTATTTGGGTGTCAGGTGGGGTTCTCCGCCCCTACACTACGGTGGTATGAAGTCGTTCCCCTTTTTTCCCCGTCGGCTCAAGCCCCTAATTTGCGTGTAATTACCTTTACAAATAATATATTATAATATTCACTATATATATATATTATATACTATATGTCATATATTATATTTTTATTTATATAATATATATATATAACTAGAATATATATATACTATATAAAATATATATAATATTACTATATTCCTATATATATTAAAATATACCCTTAGATATATTATATAATATATATTATATATATATACAAATATATATATAATTATATATATATATATATTAAAAAATTTAATGAATAATCGATGCCTAGCTTCTAATCGATTATGATTTAATGTGTCGACGATTTGGACACATTGTGAGAAAATGTTGTCGACCAAAATCCTGTCGACGCTTTGGACACCTGAAAATTCTGAAAATGTCATGTCGACCATTTTCCCAGTCGACAATTTGGGCTAGTCCCCATTTATTTATTATTTATTATTATTTATTTATTTTTAATTTATTTTTCCGTTTCCCTACTCGGCGACCTTTACCGCGACCTTTCACTTTTGACTCAGTCAAAAGTAAAAGGTATTTCCAGGATAAATTTCAAGGATTTTGACGCTGAAGTCGACCTAATACTACTCATGTGGATAATTACGGTCATTTTCTCTCTTTACACTTTGATTTTTTAAGGCGGTCTTCTTAAGAGCTCTACGTATTGGCAGTTCACACTATCTAAATATGGAAATAGAATATGTTAAGAATGTTTTTAAAAATCTAGGTTACCCTGAACCTTTTATATACAAGGCTTTTCGTTCAGCAAAAAGGGCGTTTTATTTTTCACCTTCCTTTGCTGAACCTGCAAATGATAACATCAAGATATAGCGCCTTTTCCAACTGGCAATTTTAACAGATACGCACCTAAAGATTTTTTGCTTGATTCAAGTCTCCCCAACACTAATAAAAAATTCCTACAAAATTTATAAATTGATGATTCTGAAACTAAAAATGTTGGTGTCTTTAAAGTACCTTACAAAGATTGTAGTTCTTTGTATATTGGAAAAATCTCTGATTTGAAAAGAAAACAATACCAACATTCCTTCCCTCTAAAAACTTGTGATAAACTAATCCTTGCAAATGAATAGATAAGAGAAGGAACACAGGATTGATGTTTGCAAATATAGAACTGATTTCTTCCGTGATAGACACTGAGAAGAGAAAATTATTAGAATTTTTTTTAATTAAGAATGTAAATAATATAAATGTTTAAAATGTCAATGCTCTTGATGATTTTACCAATTTTATTCTTAAAATTTTTCAAAAATTTCTTATTTTATGAAACATCTAAATAACTACCTTAACAACCAACTATTTCAAACAATTTTGTCATTAATTTTAATAAAGTTTTATTTACGAACCCTATAGAACTTATTTATAATACTTTCATACCAGGATGGATGATTTGATAATTTAATTAAAAGTTCTGTTTCTATGGAAAGTAAGACTAAATTTGACAGTCAGCCCTGACTCATCGTGCTTCGGAGGGATGTCTTTATACGATTTAGTATATTGGTTCTAATAATTTAATAAGTTCCTCACTAAAACCTGATGCGCTCCTGTTTTCCCCAATCTCAAAAAACAAAACAAAGAAATCTGTAAATAACTGAACATTGTTCGTTTTCGTGTCTGTTGGTTGTTTCACCTACTTGAATTGAAAAGAAAGGAGCATTTCTAATACCTTTTTGTATATAATCTTTAATTTCACTTGAAATGCAATCAATAATATCATTTTAAATTGTCTTTGATAAACCAGTAAAACCCCTCAATTTTTCCCAATGAAATTTCATTTCAGTATCACGTCTTATGATTAAATCAAACAATTCTTTGAAATTTCCTTGGTTGAAGGAACTTTGACACTCGTCACGACCACGAAATGCAAGTTCTTGCTTACCTAAATAGCAAGTTATATGGATCAAAAGTTTGAATAATTCTCTATTTTTTTCCACTCTGGCATTATACTAACTTTTATTTCTTATTGCCTGTTCACTTAATTGTTCCAAAATAGTCAAATTCTTTTTACGTAACTGTTGAACGCAAAAGATTATTTTGAAAATGTTTTTTAGAACCCCTATGCCTTTCCAAGCTTCTAGATAAGTTTATCCATTCTCGAAATCCTTCATCACATTCTTTTCTGCACTAAGTAAAAAATAAGGCCAGCAATATAAACCATCTTTTTTCACGCTTCTACACAACCACTTAAACCGGTCATACCAAACTCTCTTAAACATCCTGTTTTTGTTTTTACTTACTTTAATGGATTTTATATTTGGAGTTGGACTTGCAGTATTTAAAATGAGTTTTTTTTTCTTCTTCACTACGTCTGGCAAACGGAATGGTTAATAAAGAAACCACTATGTCATTTTCTTTTTCAGTATTCATTTTTTCAAATTTGTACAAACATTAACGATTAACAACACCACCACACACATCTGTGTTTATAATCTGAGGATCACTTCTCACTTCTCAAACCATATGAATCAACAGATACCAATTTGTAATACTAATTAATTTTAGGCACTTCTAGGATTTTACCAAAATTTGTATAACCAAAATTAGAACACGTTGCATTATTTAGATTCATGCATCTCTCTCTCTCTCTCTCTCTCTCTCTCTCTCTCTCTCTCTCTCTCTCTCTCTCTCTCTCTCTCTCTCTCTCTCTCTCTCTCTCTCTCTCTCTCTCTCTCTCTCTCTCTTTCTCTCTCTCTCTCTCTCTCGATATTAAAATGTATATTAATATATATATATGTATGTATGTAATAACATGTAATACAATAATAATAATATAAAATAAAAATATATATATATATATATCTATATATATATATATATATATATATATATATATATATATATATATATATATATATATATATATATATATATATATATATATATATATATATATATATTACAGTTGTCACCACCGCTCACAGGTAGAGCCCTATTCAAGGTGGTGTTGCACTACTCATAAGTGCACAACTAACTCAAATTACTCATATGAGAGCACAGACTGTGAGCTTTGAAGTGCAGGAAATTAAATTCAACAGAAACACAGAAGATGGAAGAGAATTCCACAGAACAGAAGTGACAGGGAAAAGAAGGAAGCACCGCAGCGAACTAGCCTTGAGTTGCCAATATCCACACAAAACTCATGCACAGACACAGCACCCCTTTTGCTACGGGACGTCGTAAGGTGGAGTACGCGAGTGACAAGTTCCCTAGGCACCTGCCGCTGCGGTACCTATAGAAAGAGATAAAGCACCAACATCTCGCCGCAAAGATAGGGTCAAGTGAAGTGGAAAGTACGGGACAGTTTAAAATAATTTTGGCTATTGATTCGACCCTGTCCAAGAGACGGATGAAACATGAGCCCCCAGATATAAGAGCAGTACTCAAGGGCGGATAAGGCCCTTGTATAGCTGGAACAAGGAGAGGAAAAAAAAGTCTCGCAATCTAAACAGAACCCCCAGTTTTCTTAGAGGCCGCCCTAGCAACCGTTGTGATGTGTGAGGTTTCAAGACATTTTTTTGTTTATGTTAAAATTGGGATGTTTTATATTGTCAACCAGGAGAGACGAGAGGAACCGTCAGAGATAGGAAAGTTGGAAGGTGTTTTTAGAGAGGGAGATTTGTTGAAAGTTGAGTTTTAAAGAATTAAATTTCACAAGGTTGGGACGAGGCCCCACCCGGAAATCCTATCCAGATCCTTTGAATGGGAATCGGAAGATTAGGGTGAGAGGCAATTTCTAAATAAAAGAGGGAGCAGGAGTGAAATGAGTTGAAAGAATGAAGAGGTCGAAGTCATCAGCATGCAAGAGTGGATAAAGTTAAAGATGCTTAAGGTGAGAAAAGATCATTAATAGAAAAGAAGTAAAATAAAAGGAAGTAAGGGAGAGATAAAAAAGACCAAAGGAACCCTAAAGACACCCTGAGAATTGACAGAAAAAAAAGAAGAAGAAGTCCCTTGAAGTCAACAACAGCCGACGTGGCAAAAGGCGATT
>JABUQX010060276.1:0-32500 GCA_015478945.1 Trachelipus rathkii | reverse complement strand
AACCCTAAATCCAACCCACCCATATGTTCTCCAACCCATCCAGACCCCACAGACTAAAATCCCACCCTCCTCACCATTAAATTCTATAAAGACATCTACAACATCATTCCCCCTCCTCCTCCCAATAATGGATTACACATATTCATACACATCTAACTAGCACGCGTACCTACAAAGTACCTAATAACAATTTACTAAAACTCCCCCTCCCAAAATATTTCACTATAGAGGAACACTGTCCAGAAGAGGCCAAATTGACTTCGCCCGGAGCAAATCAGTCAGGTCACCACCCAAAACTTTTACAATATAAATATAGATTCCAAACTGAATGTTACCTCCCCACCTGCACCAGATGTCGGTGCCGGACACAATGGAGCACCTCCTTCTGGGTTGCTCTGCTCCTCGGCCCCCTTGCCGACTTCTCTATATCTTTTCTTCTCGACCTGTGGAACCGCCCAAGAGTGGTGGCCGGCTTCTTGGAATCAGTGTGGCCCTCCAATTGAGGTGGGCTAGGGGCAGAAGTATGTATGTATATATCAGAGCTGGGCGCGCCTATCAATTTTTTTTTGAGTGCGCCTGCGCCCTATGTGCCTATGCCGTCGGACCCTGGAGTGCGCCCTGGCGCCTTGCGCCTAGCGCCTTGCGCCAGCGCTATTTTTTGTCACATCAGCGCCTATGCGCCATTCCGCCTATGCGCCTTTAGCGCCTGCGACTTTTCATGACCGGTGGCTGCTTGCTGGTTGTTGCAAAGTAAACTTTAGTGCGATAATAAAAGCATGCTTTTATAAGGAAGAAAAACACATTTATTAATTTTTGTAATTAAAACACCGTAAACTAATATCTACACGTCCTCTTCCTCCTCCATGTCCTTGTTGTTCTTTTTTTTTTCCCAGGAGGTTCAGCACGAGCGCTGAAGAAGTTGAAAATTTTCAGAGCCATAGTTGCCAATTTATTTGTAGTTAAGAACTAATGAACTATATATATATATATATATATATATATATATAAATAAATATATATATATAATATATATATATATATATATATATATATATATCTTTTTATATATATATATGTAATATGTGGTGTGGTTTTCGAGATGGTCAGTTGCTTGCTCAGGTTCAACTCAAAGGGATCAAAAATCTTTGTTTCCTGTTCATGGGAGGTAAGGGTCTTTCTTGCCTGTGAGATCCACCTGTACAAAGGTGTTGCTCCTCTTGCTCAGGTCAGGTCTTTGCCATAGAAGGCCTCTACCCACCTCAATAACACAACATAACTCTGAAGTATATATATATATATATATATATATATATATATATATATATATATATATATATATATATATATATATATATATATATATATATATATATATATATATATATATAAGCGGTTAGAAGTAAAAAAGAGGCATGGTCTAAAAGACAATGATGAATTCTCAAAAGAAAGATGCTTGGAAATATATAAGAATTCAAAAGGGTGACTAAAAGTGGCATTCGTAAGAGGAAAATGAGGTAAATGAACAGTTTGGAAGGAGGATGAATATAGACTAACAAGGTATTGTAAATCTTTTTTGGAAGGAACAGTGAAATGTTAAGAATGAGAGTAAAGGAAAGCACCATAGAATAATGAATAGGTTTGGTGCTTTTGTAACTCATGAAATGAATATGAAGAAAGTGTGGAGGAAACATTTCGAAAATCTCATTACCTTGGTAGTAAAGAAGACGTGACATCGATTGTGTGTGGATTTGAAGATGCAAGAAGAAATAGGCAAGTATTTTGGGGATTAGGTAATTAGCAAAGAGAAAGCAATGGATAGATTGGGAAAATTGAAGAATGGCAAATCTGCAAGTATAGATGGAATTACTGGTAAGATGATCAAGATTGGAGGCAAGATGGTGATTGAATATATTTGGAAGTTGTGCAACAGATCGTTTGTAGGGGGTATAGTTCCGAATAATTAAAGAAACTCAATAACAACATCCTTTATAAAAGGGTAAGAGGGATAAGGAGAACTGTTGAAACTATAGTGGAATTAGTTTATTAATATTTGTAAGAATGATATACGCTAGTATTTTGGTTGAAAGAATTCTTCCAATGACTGAGGGATTGATTAGCATAGAACAAAGTGAATATAGAGGTGGTAGATGATGAGCAAGTCAAATATTTACTGTGAAACAAATGATTGAGAAAAAGATAGCTAGAAAAATAAATTGTATTTAAGTTTTATAGCCTTGCAACAGGCGTATGATAGGTTTAATAAGAAAGCTCTCTGGAAAGTGCTAATATACATGTGTTGTGGTAGGCTTCTGAGTAGAATAAAAAGTATGACGATAGTGAAGTGTGTGTAAGAATAAATGGAGTTGAAAGTGATTGAATTAATATTAATAGAGGAGTAAGACATTGATGTGTTATGTCTCCTTGTTTATTTAATTTACATATAGATGGGGTTAAGATAGAATTAGATTTAGAGGTAGTTGGAAAAATATCTAGAATGATGGCTTATCCAAGTAAATGTGTGTGGAACTGTTACTGTCGCGTTAGTTGAGCGGCGTATTATCAGTGCTAGTTTCATCATTTGGGACCAAGCAGAAAAAGCTCCGAGCTGGAATATCCTTTACCAAGGCAATCCACTTAAAGATCGCAACCGTTAGCCTGTTTGCATCTTGCCGGAAAGTGCAAGTGTTTGGGTATTCTCTTTAACTGGACGTTGCGCGTAGTAACATTAATTTAGATAAATTATACCATTTGAAGGAGGAAAGATTTTTCTACAATATTTTTTTCGATGACACATGCAAAAAAAAGTGTTTAGATTTTGTGTAATTTCTTTCCAAATATCATGAATCGGCATTTTAATCAGCAATTTTTAAGTGAATTTCTGCCGAACTACAAAAGATTTTTGCAAGCGGATTTCACTAAAATACTTGCAATACACATATGTTTCATGAAATAACTCACAAGTAGCAGCAATATATAGATAATTTTTTATTTGATATATTTTGCTAAATCTCGTTTTTTTTCTCCATAAAATTTAAGTTATCCGAAATATAACAAAAGGTTTTTATATTTGCAGTGAATCATACCAGTCAAATGTAAGTTCCACATGGTATTACAAAGATTGAAAACAAAAAAAAGGATAGTATATCATTCTTGGATTGTCATTGTTGTACCCCGAAATTAGCAGCTCAAATGCAAAAAAAAAGTTTTTTTTTAGTAAAATAGTCAAGAAGTTGAACTGTAAGCAGGTGGCAAAATCGTTGGGTCATGGTAACCAAATTTATATAGAATGGCAGAAATGGTGTCTTGCGCATCTTTACAAGTTGTTTAAATTTAATATCTAATCAGATAAATAGTAAAAACAGTTATATACTTTCAATAATTTCAGTTTTTCCTCTTTTTCTTTTCTTTTGGGCAACTAAAACAGAAAAAATCGTAGATAAGACTTTTTTGATTATATTTCCGATTAATACGAAACTGTTCAGAGCATGTATAGATTAGGGAACGATAGCACCCATACTGGTCGTTAGCAGAATAAATTTTTGTGTATACCGCTTGCAAACGCTTTTGCCGCTGTTCATGGGAAAACCATTTGGTGTACAGAAAACTTATCTAAATAAAAGATGTGCATATCTTCGAGTTATAAAGGCCATCGAAAATTTCATTATGTATCAGATTAAATAATAAAAATGTTGCATGAACGAAATCATTAAAAAAAAATTCGGTACTAACTCCAAAATCAAAAAATCATAAAAATTAATTATTGATTTAATCATGATCAATTTGTTATGGCAGAGCGTATATAATTGGAGAAGGTGGACATTTTTTGTTTAGAGAAAATTTTTTGTAATCCCAACAGATTTGTCGCTCTTCATGACGCCCGGACTCTTCCACTTTTCAAAGGTTTCCTCGTGATCAGCGGTAAAACTGATGGGCATACCAAATATTAAATCTAAATAAAATTTTATATCTTGTAGAGGTACACAAGCTGTGAAAGTTTCATTGCAATCGAGTAAATATTAAAATACTTACGCGCCACCAGTTCTATTTTTTCTTATTTTATTTTTTTTGTTTTATGTGCTAATAAAAAAAATCATGCTGATCTTGTCAATTTATTTTTTGTTCAACTGAAATACGAAAAGCTTTCATATATATACTACTAGTGCCACGATTTACACTTTTTTTGTTTATATAAAATGTTTATGCTTTTTATGTTGGTTTGCCGCTGCATATGAGGAAACTTTAGAAATTTAGAAACTTTCATGCACAGAGTCAAATCCGTTCTCCATACAAAAATTATTAAACAGAAAAAATGTTGGATGTTACAATATATACAACGAAAGTTTCGGGGTTATCGCATGAATAATAAAAAGCTAATCGTGATTTTTCATTTATGAATTACCAAAATTGAATACCCCCCGTATCCCCCTGTATATTGTGGATAAAATTTTATTTTTTGCATTTGTAAATTTTTCATTTGCATTCGAAAGAGCATTAAATTCTACACTAGAAAGCTGTAAAATCTAAAAATCAATAGAATTGATTGATTACTTACCTTCCAAAAAGTTAGAACCCCTACGCGCAAACGTCCCCATAAGATATATGTTGGATAAAGAGGGAACAGATGATGCAGAGCGAAATACGAAAGTGTGAAATGGTATGAAGGTGCATGGTGCAAATAAATCCTTGGTGGATATAAAGGTACTAAGCCTCGAGTGCCATACGGTTTTGCAATAAAGCCCGTTATTTCCTTTTAATGTAAGTAGTAACACTACGGAAGTAGAGTGCAAGAATTGTCGACAGTAAAAATGTCGACAGGTCAAATAGTCAATAAAGTTGTCGACCAAAAATCCTGTCGACATATGGACACTTTTTAAAAAAATGTGTCGTAGTCCCATTTTGATAATATAATTTTTTTTACTATATCGATTATAATATATATTACTATCGATATATCATATTCACGAGAAGTAATTTTTGTTTTAATTTTTTTTATAAAACTAATGAATACCCCAAGAGTATACCGCACAGGCAGGAGTCAAAGTCTCTCGGCCTTCCGGGAAAACGACAGGGTGGACTATTTCCCTCCCCTCCGGAGAGGGTCTCCGAACCCCCCTCTCTTTGGATTGGGTGTCGCGGGGTTCCTCAGCCCCTCCCATACGGGTATGATATCGTCCCGCCTTCTGTCCCATCTGCTCGAGGCCCACTATTTTGCCCGTGTAATACTTTAAAAAACTTATATATAATATATATATATATATATAATATATATATATATATATATAATAATATAATAATAACTATAATATATATATATTATATATATATAATATATAAATAAAACTTTAAATAATTAATCGAAGCCTAGCTTCTAATCGATTACATTTAATGTGTCGACCGATTGGACCACATTAGGAAAAATTTGCGACCCTAAAATCTGTCGACCAATATTCTGTCGACGCTTTGGACATCTGAAAATTCTGAAAATGGCATGTCGACCATTTTCCCTGTCGACAATTTGGTTTAGTCCCCAAAACTATGTAATGGAATAAAGAGATGTAAATTCTAAGGTGCAATATTTTTCAGAAGGACAATTTTAAAGGCGTGTTTGGTGTAATAACAATTTATAAACTAAGGAATGTACGCATTAGGTAGTTGTGTGGTATGAACAAAAGCGTATATGAGACGACACGAGAGTACATTGAGAGGGTTTGGTCATGTGGAAATGATGAATGATAGTCAGTTTGTTAGGCTGATATACAGTGTGGATGTTGGATTCGCGACTAAGAGCCAAAAAAAGTAATTGATAGTAAAGATGCCATTGAAGGAAGTGAAGGTGAATTTGGCAAAGGCGAGAAGAAAGCAGCATAATAATAGGAGTAAATGACGTTGTTTTCTTAGGGGGTATGGTTGTGAGCCTGACCAAGGGGATGAACCCTACATTTCGTAAAGCCCTCGGGTGGATTTTTTTTTAATTTCTACGAGTTATCAATCTAGGACAGTGATTCCCAACCTTTTGTAATTCCCAGCACCCTGTTTAAGGCTGTAGAGTTTTTGAGGCACACTGTATATAATAAAATAATAATAATAATAATAATAATAATAATAATAATTAATAAGTTAATAAATAATAATAATAATAAAATAATAATAATATAATAATAATAATAATAATAAATAAATAATAATAATAATAATAAAATAATAATAATAATAATAATAATAATAATTAATAATAATAATAATTAATAATAATAATAATAATAATAATAATAATAAATAACAATAAATAATAAATAATATATTTAAATTAAAAATATCTTCCAATAGTACCTGTTAAAAATTGAAAGCTGGAGTTTTCGGTTTAGAATCATTAATGGGAAATTTGTGTTGATGCATGGAGCACAAATATTGTATGTCATGTTAAGGTTATGATAATTGCAAACAGGCATATTTTTTCTGACCCTTTACTCTGCCTTTCTTGTTTGCATTTTATTGTGACCATTTGCAGAGAAAGCTTGTTCCCACAAAAGTTATATGTTGAAAATGACCAAAAGGAAAACATGGCTTTTCTAACTAGTTAAGATAGATACTCCTTTGTATGCTAGCCAAAATCAGCCGCGGATTAAGTCAGTTTCTCAAGTTAATTTTCAGTAAAGGAATCAGCGGAAGATCATTAAATTCGTCTCTTTCAGAAGCTGTGAAAATCTAGTTCTTCAGCAATATCTGCCTGTGAAAATGGGGAAACCACCCACTCAAGATTCTTAACGGAAAGAGAAGGAAATTACTTATCTACTGCATCTTGCAAATTTTGATAATGATCAAGAATTAAGTCTTTTAGCTTTCCTCGCCATTACATTTAAAATTTTAAAAAGATGAAAATTTAAAAAAATCACTTTTTCTCAATTGCAGACTTCCAAGAAGCTAACCTTCTCTCATGAGAAATCGTTCATTTCATTGGTGAAAAGAAAAACTTGTGTTGATTGTCTCCTTTAATAAATATAATTAATTTATTTACTAATATTAATAATAGTTATGACAGCTGTAAACACCAATCATTCAGCAACCAAGAAAATGCATCATGTTTCTCTTTCTCAAAAAAGACTTTTATTTCGTCTTGAATTGTAAGGAACCGCGGGTTCCAGTACTCTACACGAGAAATAATTGTGCATTTCCATTTCACAACTTTTCAATGAGTCTGCTCTTTCAAAAGGCCGCGATTTAATGTAATTTATCATATTCACAACCTGATTTATAACTCAGCGAATTCTTCACAACAACTTTTGCCCTTACTAGTGCTTTCTCTGTGCAGAAAAACCAGTGATATTTTCAATGAATACATTTCTTATAAGGGGCTGGCCAATAAATCCTTATGCTTTTCCTTATCATTGATGGTACACCATCAGTACATATCTCACCACATTTCCATGAAAGACCATGGTTATTGAATAGGAAGAGACGAAGGCAAAAATTATCGGGCGCCGGTACTAGTTGTTTCCACCTCTTTGCAAAACAAAAGAAGCTCTCCACGATATATTTACCGTCAATATATCTACAGAATCCAAGAAACCTGATTTTTTGGCAGCAATATCAGTACTTTTCATCTATTTGTAAAGCAAATTTATGTGAGTGTTAATATTATCTGTGACTTGGTCATTTTTATATTTAATGAATTTTCAGATGATTCTACGGCTAAAGTATTGTTTGATGAGAGAATATTTGAAGATTTTGTATGTTTCAAACATTAGAATTTAGCACGCCGGATAAAATGAATATCCTCTTCAGCTGATATGAGTTTCAATTTTCTTGGCGAGCATTCAGGCAACTTTAAAATGAAGCTGCGAAGAGAAGCCGTCATTTTGTAATCTCTTCAAACATTGGTGTAGAAAAACTTTTCCTGAATTTTCTAATTAGCCTTGAAAAATATGAGCCAGGTTTCTGTTGATACACCTGGGTGCTTCGTAAGCAAGATGTCTCTTAAAGTTTGCTGGGGACTATGGCTTCATTTCTACCACACAACTACGCTCAAGGACATGGATTATCTCCATCGTTGCTCCATGAAAATCCGTAAGACAAAAAACTCTCTAAAATACTTCTTTTTTTAAAAGAAATTTCTTTTGAGGTTGAAGATCCCAGGAATATATATGTTTCCAAATACTCTCACCAAAGTAGAGTGGTATAAGTTTGCTCTCTATCTTTGAAAATTTTAGAGACATTTCTAGCACAAATTTTAAAAACAAAATGGAAAGCAGGTTTAAATTAACAGTAGACATAGACTCATAGACTTAAAAGAGGTCATAGAGACATAGATCACCTTACTGTCTTACGCCTGGTAGAGACCTTTGTCCTGCAAAATATACTATAATATATATAATATATATATATTATATATAATATATATATATATATATATATATAATATAATATTATATAGATAATATATATATAATAATATATATATATATATATATATATATATATAGAATATTAATATATATATATATATTATATATATATACATATAATTATAATAATATATATATATAATATATAATATATATATATATATATAATAATATATATAATATATATATATATATATATATATATATATATATATATATATAGTATATATATATATATAAATATAGTATATATATATATATTCAGGGCGCGTATATATAGGTAGCCGAGGGACTTAGATCCTACCCATATTTTAGGTTTAAATAATTGAAATTAATGGTAAAAGTATACTAAATTATTAAAATTTTATATAAAATTAAAAAAAAGCTAATTACATTATAAAATTAAAAAGAAAACAAAACTACAATAATAATAGCTATTAAAATAATGAATCATTTTAGAAATTCTCGCTCCCTACTTGACTTAAGAGTTAAATTCTTTGCTGCGACTTGACGAATGACGTCCATTTTTTATTAATTCAAGTGATAAGACGGGTTAGTCTGTCTTACCTATAAACGACTGGTCAACAAATTTTGGGAAATTTTTCGTAACTGAAATCAGGGTTTGGAGTTCGGTTCGAAAATTTTCCGGAACTCCGACTCGGGACTCCCGACTCCGACTCGACTCCGGACTCGACTCCGACTCCGGACTCCCGACTCCGACTCCGACTCTGGACCCTTTTCGAACCCTCCAAAACCTCCGACTTCCGACTCCAACTCCACCTTTTTCAAAATTTTCAAAATTACCGACTCCCGAACTCCGACTCCGACTCACCCTTTGAAAAATTACCGGCTACGACTCCAAAATTACCGACCCGGACTCCGACTCCGACTCCGACTCGATCCTTTTGAAGAATTACCGACTTCCGACTCCGACTCCGACTCCGACCCGACTCCGACTCCGACTCCGACTCGACCCACCCCGGAAAATATATATATAATAATATATAATATATAATATAATATATATATATATATATATAATTATATATAATATTAATTATATATATATATATATATAATATTATATATATATAATATAAAAATATTAGTATATATATATATATATATTTAATTATATTATAATATATATATATAATATATATATATAATTATATATATAATAATTATATATATATATATAATATATATAATATATATATATATATATATATATATATATATATATATATATATATATAATATATATATAATATATTTATATTATTTATTCCTTTTACCCTAAAAAATTTTTTCCCCTGTTTAATTACAATGACCTTGGAGATACTAAAGGACCTTACTTTCACCGCAATGTCCTATATGGTTAGTTTTGACATTCAGTCCCTCTTTACAAATGTTCCATTAAAGGAAAAACATGTAACATGATAATAGATTTCTTTTTCAAAATTATGAGAGGATAAAAGGCCTTACGAGAACAGTTTACTAGTATTAATTATATTGCTTACCCTCAATTACCACTATTCTTATTTAATGATGGATCTCTATCCAACAGATTGATGTGTCGCAATGGGCTCCCCTCTGGGGCCCCTTCCCTTGCTAAACTCTTTTGAGTTTTACTCGAAAAAGAACATGGCTTGATACTGTCCTGTGACTTCAAACATGAATATACAGACGATATGTGATGACTTCTTCTGGATTTTCAATACTAGAGAGAGAAACAGCCGCATTATTTTTGGGGTTCTATATGCAGGAACAACATAGGGTATAAAATTACCATGGAGGGCGAAGCATATGAACTTCTTCCTTTTTTTGGATGTGGTTACTAAACGAAGTGGATCCTTTTTTTACCCAATAATCTATCGTAAGCTACCTCAACCTTAATGAGCAACTATTGTTTTGGTTTTATTATGCCGAATAAGTTTAAGTTATCAGGTCTCTCAAGCAGAATTTATCGAGCAATTTAGAATTTGCTTATCTTGGGTATCCTTTCACGATGAGACACGTACTTACGTAAGTTGGTTAATTTCAATTGTTTTCCAATGATGTTTGATAAGATTCTTTTTAATTTTTTAGAAAATCACTTAGACCTAGCATCCTGTCTCTGACGTTTTTAAAAACAGAAAAATTTATTTAAAAAATTCCTATACTGGACGGTATGCAGAATTCCCTGATAAAAGTCTCTAACAATTCTTTTAGTGAAACACTTTCCATTTGCCTCATTTATTTTTTTTCCAACTAATAATTTTAAAATGGGTAACTTTTTAGATGCAAAGACCGGATTCCTCTTGGTTTACGCTCTTCTGTGGTATATTTATACAAGTGTGCATGCTGTAATGCTTGCTATGTAGGCCAAACTGGCCTGCAACTTCAGATCAGAATTTGCAAAAACAAGGGGCAGTCTCTGTATCGAACTGAGTTGCCGCCTTCAAAACACCTGAGTTCTCATCATACGTGGAACATGCTCATGAAAAGGACCATCGTATCGCCTCTCTACCAGCTTTTCGAATCTCGCCTCGGTCTCTGATGTGAATGATAGAAAATTCATGGAAAGTCTTTATATCAATAGCTTAAAGCCGGGGCTTAACTCCGACCAATCCTCAGTTAAACTTTCATTTTAATTTAATTTTATTTTAATTTTTAATTAAATATCCTTAAAAATGACAATACAGTTACAAATTGTAATTTTTATGGATTTTTTTTTTTCAACCAACTTTCCATTATTTTACCATTTAGTATAAAAGAGATCATATTAATATAATTTTTCACTTTGTCTTTGGCTTTTGACTTCGAAAGGTTAGTAAAACTAGTTATAATTTAATAATTTTTAATTCTTTTTAATTTTTAATTTTTGCCGTTTTTTTTTTTTATTTATAATTAATTTTTGATAGTGGCTGATGATGTCCCAGAAAAGTGCACGAAAAACGTTCAAAAAAACATGATATTTGTCGTGTGTTCGTCTTCCTTTTTCTATATTAAATGGCAAGAATTTTCTAAACGGAAGAGAAGTTCTTCACTTTCTCATTTGATTTGTCAGATATTTTTCAAACGGAAGTAAAATTCCTAGCGAAATCAGGAATTTTTCTTCCATTCCACAAGGTTGCTAAATATTTCGGTCTTCGCGTCTTTAACTTTTCTGACTTGAGTTGTCGGATCACAATGAAATCGTAAAAAAATGTTTTTAATGTTTTCAAGTTTTCGAACGACTATTTTATCTTTTTAAAATATATTAATATGTTATTTTCCAAAGAACTGGTAAAATAATTAAAAAAAAACTACAAACTTTGAGAAATTTTATTCTCTGTTATAATTATCTTTGTTGTGACGTCACTCGAAAGTGATCATGTTTCAAACAGTTTTTTTTTTAAAACATATTATATATATATATATATATATATATATAATATTATATATATATATAATATATATATATATATAATTATATATATATATATATATATATATATACTAAATATATATAATAAATTATATATATACTATATATATTTAAAGCACTATAACACTAAAAAATCCTAATTAATAACCTTTATAGGCTTAAGTTTTGTGGCTCAAATGTAAACAATTCAACAAAACGAAGAATGTTCATTTATTTTTTCATCGAAAATGAACTCAAGAACGTCCTTCGATTTGGAAGAAAACTTGCCAAATCTAAAACGCCTTTAATAAGTTAGGTTCCTAATGAAACAAGTCAATTTGCTACAATAATAGTATATAAATATATAATATAGATATATATTATATAGATATATTAGAATATATATAATATATATATAATATTATATATAAGATATATAATATTAAATATATTATATATTATACTATATATTACTCTCAATAAAGGGATAGGGTCCAATTTTTGCTTCGGCTGAGCCCAATTTCAACACCCCTAAAGTTTGGACATAATATTCTTAAGTCTTCAGCCGATATTTTGATGCGAAAAAAAAAGCAAAACTGTAGCTCTTTTCTGACCTCTGATGAAGCGTCGTTTCGAATGTTTTCTATGTCTGTAGTCATTCTTAAGAATTTTCAGTTTTTCAAAAAATCTTTGTCTTTGACATTGTTCTTTTCAAACTTTACCATTTTTTTCCAAAATGACTTCAAAACTTGAAATATTACATATATGGGTCCATTAGCTACCAAAATGCACGAAATGAGAAATCGTCTTCTAATAAAAAACATTCCTAATTTCCTTTAAGCCTCTCCCCCATTAGCTCCTTACCTCAAAGCCAGGAAATCATCCTTTGTTTGCCACTATACTTACACTCTCTTCAGATACCTAAGGTCTGTTCTAAATGATGGGCCCAAACCTGTGCAATACTCCAATATTGACCTAAAATAGCTATTATACAGCTATTAATACATGATATTTGTAATCTAAATAAAGTTTATTTCATTTTAATACCTTATTAAACCTTTATTCCTTTCCTTAGAGCAAGAATACCTTCTTCTTAATATTGCTGCTTTTCCTTTAATTAAATTTTGAAGATGACAAAGACTCAAACAATCTCTCATTCATATTTCGTAGTTGAAATCTATGTATATTACCTTAAATTACAAACATTGCACTTTGTGAACTATTAATAATAAATTGATTGTCACCTATCGTCGACCTAAAATTTATCAAGGTCATTTTGAATAACTGTTATTATATCCCATTCATTGATCTTTACTAAACTTGCAGTTGATTAGAAATAAAAGTGAAAATAAAAAAAACAAACAATTTAAGCCCCTGATATAATTATAATATAATATATATATATATAATATATACACAGCCATAAATACTAATATATATATATATATATATTAATTTATATTATTTTTTTTATATTTATATAATAATTTTATATTGGCTATGTGTTGTGAAATTAATTATATTACTACTACGCTATATATCTATAATATATATATTAAATAACTATCTATATTAGTATATATATAATATATATAATATATTATCATATAATATATTATATTATTATATAATATATATATATATATATATATATATAATAATATAATATATATATATTTAATAGACCTTATATTATAACCACCGTAGCAATGGAAAAATTCGAGATTTTTATTTTTGTCTCTTAAAGTTATAGATACTTTAAATAAAGGAGAATTACTTTTTATTATATTATAAACCTATTTTCCTTCTTTTAATGAGCTTCAACCCCAATCCTCTAGCCTTATAGTATAATATATATAAATAATATATATATATATATTATATATATTATATATATATAATATGAGTGAGTAAATATATATAGATAATAATATATATATATATATTATAATAATACACTATAGTATAGTATATATTATAAATATTATTATATATTAATTATAAATATAGTACCTATATAATAATCCCTACTACCGAGGAACGCCATTCCGACTCTATCCAGGTAATAACAAGATGGATTATTTTGATGAAAAAATTCTACAAATGGGAATGAATAAAGTCGTAATATAATTGAGGTGTAAAGTAATATGTTTTGTTACTCTCTCTAAGTATTTTGTTTAATTGTTTTTTTTTTTGTTTTTATTACGTTCGAAGAAATAATTTTTACAGGCTATTAATAGAGAAATCCCGTCAGATATTAGCCCCCCCATTTAGGGGCTAGGAGGTCCAGACCTGATGGGGACAACTGGCTAACGGTGGATGCTAGTATGGTGCGCGCGCCCGCGTTTGGCATCAAGTCCACCGGGAGCCGAAAAGACCCACTCCCTGTCCATCCATTTTGCGGTTTACCTATGGATTCCTTAGGTGTTAACAAAAAGATATAATGCTTGTAGCAAAGATAATTGCCCTCTTAATAACACGTCTGTTTGTTTATATACGTTTAACTAGTGAAAAAGTGGCCAAGAGTGTAAACCTATTTGTGAGAGAGGAGTAATATAAAATGGCCGTCGACACCAGAGTGTGCAGCCGCCGGAGGTCAGTTGTCTCGTCGCCCTCCCGGTGGACGAACGGGAGGGACAATTCATCCCCCCTCACTTGATATCGAGAGAATGATAATATGCTTCTTCACTCTACTCTTCACACTCAAATAAGTTGTTTAACAAGCAAAGAAGGTCCCCGTCCTAGAGAGTGAGTGGACATAAACTGGTCCACAAAACTTTGTTCTGAGGTGGCACCACTTTCTGTAGAAAATGACAATCCAATGCCGAGGTGTTCTCACTCTACTACAATCTATAGCGCACTTTTGCCCTTCTGCTACTAGTACCGGATGGCACTCTTATATCCATAATGAATGAAGAAGCAGAAACCTCAATCAAAACAAATCAAAATCTTATCGTCCTATCCGCTTTTAAACCTCTATTCTAATAAAATTTAAAGTTTTTGAATCTATTATAACAGTAAGATTAAGAAATTAGGAATTTAAAACATCTCGAAGGACTTCTTATATGTCTGTATTCCCCTTTTCCCGAACTTATCATCATGTGAAATTACGCTATTCTATTTGATATCTTTTCACTTTTTTAGCGGCTGTTGTGCTGCTTCCGTATTTCGCTGAAATCTTTCAACCCTATGATTGTGACCGTTAAGACACATAGCGAAGCATTTTGATTAATCTGGCAAATGGGGAGCAATCTTAATTTGTAACGTTGTATCTCACGGATGCTTTCGAACTACGCTACTAATTATTTTTTGTAAACTTTTCTTGACATTTGAAATCCATAGTTTCTTAAAGGCTGCTATTATAATTTGTTAGATGAGCCACAAATTTTATATTTTTTATAAAATTCGATATAATCCTATATTGTGTAGTCTTTGGAGAATATTTGAAATCTTATAAATATTATATCATAATATTCAATTTTTCTATTTTACTAATCTAAATGACGTCCTTTTCCTTTATGTTCTACTCTAACCCTTTATGAGCTTTATATATAAAAACTAATATAATTAAACCTAACTTAACATCAAATTGCTTTATATAAATTTGAAATACAGACTCATATTTATTTGTGTAAAATTAATGATGTTAGAAATGGTATTTAGTCAACTAAGGATGGAGAAATGCATAACACATCTCTGATCTTTTTCGTACTTATAGTTATGTTAAAGAAAACATCATTTCATATAACTCTACTTCATACAATTCACGTTTAAGATGAACGGCAGTCATTGACTCTGTAGTGAAATGAGAATCTTTAATATTAGGATGGAAATTCATAGAGGCCGAGAATTTCCAAGTTAAATAGTTTTGTCTTTACCATTTCTAAAGGAGTAGTCTTAATGGTTCTATGGTAAAATCTGTTAAAAGAGTATGATATTTAAAACTTTTCATTTTAGAAAAGTACTTATGGATTCTTTCTTCAATTGTTCTTTGTACTCTTTCAAATATAACAAATTCATTTGCAAAAAATGTGTTTTAAAAACCTATGTCAAACTCAATAACCATCTCTTAAAATTTTTATCTAAAAACACTGAACCATTATCTGTTCACATCATATGACGATACATGTTATCCTCATTCCACCATATCCTCATTCAACAAAATCATTCAATCCTCTTCAACCATAAGAATCTGGAGTACACGTTCATCGTAAAAAGAATTAGTTTACTCCTATTGATTTGAGAGCTACATTTCAAAATTTCATTTAATTCTGGTTGCAAAACATTATTGGAGTGGGGCTACGGTTTTCCGTATTGGGAATTTTTACATATAGGTTTACGTAGAATAAAAGTTTTGTCTTCTAAATAATTTTTCAATTTATTTTTCTTAATGTGCGGAAATTTTACCGCAAACCTTGAAACACCACCATAACTATTAGGTTCTTTCATTTCGTAATACTATTTATCGAACAACTCCATAGCTTCTATGATGGACGAGAACATTAAATAAATGAAATAATAATATATACCGTATGAGATGTAAAACCATATGCCCACATTTAATATTTTAGTTTTAAAACAAAATTACACTAAAATTTTCAAACACAAAATTAAAATAGAAAAACATTTAAAACATAAATAATTATGATTTGTTCCACTAAGGAATAATGTATAATTTTTAATAATTTGCGATGGGATGGGAGTGGTGCTTCTTTGTTCTTTCTTTTCATCCTGCCAGAAGCATGAGTGATATTTGCAGACTCAAATTGGGTCTAAGTGTTGCTGAAATAACGTCCAAATTATGAATTAAAGTTCTAGAAAAATTAAATGTATGAAGTTTATGTTTGATCTTGGTCAAACCAGTTATAGGTTCCTTCTGCCAACTACTCATGAGATTAGATTATTAGATACACAATATTTGATCCTTTAATAGGTTCTCCGTCAACAATAATCTGGCCTAGATGATTCCAAAAAATTGACCTTTTAAAATATAATATAATGCAATATCATTGTTAAACTCTAGGTGATAAACCTTGCTCCAGTACATGTTTAAAACTATCTTTTCTTTTATTTGTTTATTAGATACAGATGCTAGAGTCAAAACTTCCTTGACCGAATTACTTAATAAACCCTGCTGATACATTTCTTAAAAATCTGTTAATTAATTCTTATCGTGTTTTGATAAAGGATATTTTTCCTTGAATAATGACAGTAGAGTTTATTATTTGAAACAATTTCTTTCGTTATTATTTATCTGTTGAAATTTCGGATCACATAAACTGAGAGGTTGTTGTTGAGATAACTGTTGCTATGCCAGATAAAATGATTGTTGTAGCTGACTATACCATCAAGATTATTGTAATTGCTGTTGTTGATACTGTAGCAGTTGTTGTCATTATGGAACTGTATTATGTTTCTAATTCTCATAGTCAGAATAATGTAAAACAGCCACCTTCTTCATTAATTGGCAATCCACTTAGATATCATGGGGTTAATGATCATAAAAAGTAAAGGTATGAGCACTTCCTTGTCATTTTGCAATAGCTACATTTTTTTGTTGTTTTTTTCTACATTAAGAGTAAGTTCTTTTAATTCCCTTTTTATGACGACGTAACTTTATCTGCTGAGGAAGATTCCCATTTATAAAATTTAGATAAGCTTCCCTTACACAGTGGACAAATTTCTCGTCGTCACAGATTAACTTAAATTTATCACCAGGTTTCAGTTTTTTTATGATTATTGTTTTTTTTATTAGGACATGTTTCGATTTTGGCTTTGGTATATAATTTTTTTGGAAAATTCATAGATTTTAAATTTGGCACAATTTTTTTACCTTTCATCTAATTACACTAAATAGAAAAAGCAAACTGTAATTTTTTCTAAACTCTGATTTGTATTTTAACTTGAAGAAAACCCCTATTTGTGATATTTTGCAGTTCACCTCCTACAATATTTTTCGAAATGACTTGAATCTTGAACCATACGAACATAAGTTGATTGTTGTTCAATATATCTGATTTTTGAAATCAAATGCCAGAAATAATCGAATTCCAAACCCAACTATAAACGAGTTTGAATAATTATAAATTGTGAAAATTTTTTTATCTATCTGATCAACAAGAAATTTTCAGGGATTCTGTAATTTGTAAAATAAATATATATTTTTTTAATTTAGATCACTCTTTTGTTTTTTTTTTACACAATGTCACCATTCACGGGAAGGACCTTATTCGAAGATAGGATAGAAAATAATAATAAAAATAATAAAAATATCTAGAGATATTTCAGACATCTGCATTTATTTGTCTTTGGCTTTTTTTATACTTCTTCTTAGAAACCTTTTCATCTCCATCCATGATCAACGAAGAATCTGCATTAAGAAACTGATTAGAAGAAGTTTCTTCAACCTCCTCCTCTTTTGTAAGCTTCTTTATTTTCGTTCTTTGGTTCTTCTGTTTCATCAGCATCATTAGCAGTGAAGGAACCATTAAAACATTATACTTCTGACTGATCCTACGTTTCCATATTTTTTTTTTTTTTAATTTCATTTTCTCTTCTCCTTCTTCAAAATTTTCACACAATTTTAACATTTTCAACACATGCTTCAGACATAACATCGAACAAAAATTCATTAAAAAGTTTTTAGAAATTTTTAAAAGTTTTTGTTTCTCTAGCCAAAAAATTATCTAAATAAAAATGTGAATCTCTCCCAACTCTACATCCCCTAAAAATTCTTCATTTTTTCAAAATAATATTTTTTGTAAAAGTGTAAAATTGCGATTTCTTTTCTTTGCTAATCAAATTCATATAAAATTTTCAGGGAGTTTGTAGTTGATATATATTTAAAAAAATTTTTATATGCCAAAAGAAAGTTTTTTAAATTTCCCCCCCCCAAATTTTTTTTAAAAGTGTTCCATACTTAGAGGTGTAATTGTAGCACGTACAAAAATAATATCGATAAAAAAGGGGTATCACTCCAATGTGAATACGCCATGAATAATTTATGTTGATTGGAAGACCTAAAAAAATATTGAAATTTTTCATTTTTCAAATTTTTTTAGTTGGGTTAGGAAGTCGACCATTGCTAAGGTTTGGTTTCAACAATCAAATATGTTTATCATTAACTTTTCCTATAATGGACTCATCTTCGTATAATTCAAGTTTAAAGTCACTTCGAAAAAAAATTATAAAAGTTGGACTCTAAAATGTCAAAAACTTGGTTTTCAAGAGCTACGAGATTTTGTCAGAATTACCAATAGGAAGGAAATTAGGAAATTGTTGCTAGAAGGAGAAGCGGTGAAGCATAGTCCAAGAGTGATTATAAATTGGTTAGGACGATCTGGGATGTGTGAAGGTTCCTTAGTCAACTGTTCCATATCGTTGAAAATAATGAAGGTTTTGGCCTCCCTCCCACCTGTGTCAGAATGGAGGAGTTCAACCATTCAATGTTGTGTAAGTCAAAATTCCTTAAGTAGAGGCCCTTAACATTTGGATGAGAAGTAACAGTCTCGAGAGAAATAGTAAGATATTTAAAAAAAGACCTGAATATCTGATATATTATTAGAGCAGCATTTAAGGCATTTATCAAAGAATTTAAGTTGTGGTAAAGCTAAGTTTGATTTTATGTGTGCGAGAGATTTATATATAATAAAAAATTGATATTTCAAGTATAAAAAAAGAGGAATTTAGTTGCAAGTCAGTGACTTAGCTGAATATTGTAAATATGATTTTTAATAAAGATAGCTATAACTAAAACCGTTTGATTACTCTTCTACTATAAAGATAAGTATAAAAAGAGTTCTAAAAACTTACGTGTTGATGGTTCATTACCCTCAGAGCATCAACCAAAGCGTAACCATATAGGTTCATGGTGGAGGTACAAAGGCGGTTTCAACAGAGAAAAATATAATACCGAGAACCCCTAGATACTTTGGCTCTTCAACGTATAAACGAAGCCTATTAAGAGAGCTATCAAAGAACTACCACCAACTACTACCTGTGCAGTGGAGAAATACGAAAAGAAATTCAACTACAACTCGTGAAGTGGAGGAAGCAGAAAAAGATAACCCTCTCAGCACTCCTACCACTTCATATATTATAGTATAGTATATATATATATATATAGTATATTATATATAGTAGTATATTATATATATTATATATATATATATATAGTAATATATATATATATATATATTATTATATATAATATATATAATATATATATATATATATATATATATATATATAGAGTAGTATGTGTGTGGTATAGTGATTCACTTCTGAGAGAAAATACGCCGGGAGTTTTTGAAGGTGATTCGATTTAAAGCTTTTTTCAGAATTTATTTTGTGGGATTTCATGATTTTATTTCGTATTTCATTATAGTATATATATTTATATATATAAATTATAGATATATATAATATTATATATATAGGTATATAGTATATATTATATATAGTATATATACTAATGTATAATATATATATATATATATATATATATATTACGTCTTCCCTCAAGAAGGCCTACGGCCTGTTAACGGATAGAGCATCGATTTTCACTCAGTCCTTTCCAAAAGTACATCATCCTCCATCAGGTGACGCATCGTGGGCGGTCCATTTCTTCTCAAGGCTCTCTCCACGCAATCTCTCCATTTTTGCCTCGGTCTTCCTCTAGGTCTTGCTCCTTCCACTTTCAACCTCCACCTTCTACTTGCTAATCGTTCTGATGACGTTCTTACTATTTGCCCTACCATCTCAGTCTCGCCGAATCTATTCTGTTCAACAAAGACGCCATACCAACTCTCTCCCTAACGGACTCGTTTCTCATTCTATCTCTCCTCATCTTTCCCACTATCGTCCTCATCACCTTCATTCCAGCAGCTTCAATCCTTTTTTTCTCCCTTGTTCTAATGATTCATGTTTCTGATACATATGTCATTGCAGATACCAGTATAATATCAAATATTTTCTTTATCACTTTTATATCCACAACCAGATCGTTCATAATTGGATACAACGTTCTCATTGTTCTTCCGTATTTTTCAATTCTTGCCTCCACTTCCCGTAAAAATACTCCCTGTTCGTAGATTACGTCACTAGCGTGACAAACCCGATCACACTTTCTAATCGTTTCATCATCGAATAATATTAGATCTTCCACTTCTTTGATCACCTCTCGTATCCACTTCTCTTATTACTTATCTTTCCGTATTCATCTCTAAACCAACCTCCTTCAAATTTCTGGCAAAAAATTCCATAAACCCTCACAATGCCCACTCCTACCCATTCCAACACGCCAAATTATCCGCGCAGACCATTATATCACCATCCATATTCGAGAATTCCTCTTTACCCTTTCTGATCACTACATTCAAGTAAGCCGTAAAGAGTAGAGGAGAGAGGACACTGACCTGTCTCACTCTTGTTCACAATTCAAACCTTTTCTCATTTTACATCCAGTTCTCACTTTACATTCACAGACGCTAAAAAGCTTTTATTGCTCCCCCTAATCTTTCCTCTTCTCCGTACACCTCCCCCAACATCCTCCAAATTCTGGCTTTGGGTACCTAGTCAAATGCCTTTATTAAGTCTAAGAATGTTATATATGCTGCTTTATTAGATTCTCAACTCTTCTCCAACAATAATTCTATAAGTACAAATTACAGAAGGTCTGAAAGTTTACTCCTGCCCTTCCTGCACTCGTGTTGTTCCTCTCTCAACTGTATCTCTATCTCTCCTCTTAATCTTTTTTCTAAAATCTTTTCGAAAACTTTTGCTATATTATCCAACAAAGCTATTCCCCTTTAGTTTCAACACTCTCCGGTATCTCCTTTTCCCTTATAAATGGACAAAACAACTATTCTCCCCATCTCCCGGGAACTACACCCTCCATCTAACATTTACTAAAAAGCTGCACTATTTTCTTTTTTAATTCTTCTCCTCTTTTCCATATCAACTCTATTGCATTTCTATCTTCGCCCGGTGCTTTGTCTTTCTTCATTTTTCACAGTCTCCTTACAATTTCCATTCGTTATCGGATTCCCTCCCTCCATCTCCTCTCCCACATATTGCTCCTCTTCCTCATTCCCCTCTTGTTTTACATTTAGTTCTCCAAAATATTCAGTTCATATTCACATATTCGGCTTTTCTCTGTTCTATTCTTCCTCTCAACCACCTTCTTATTTTATTGTTATTTTCTCTCACTGTTCTCTTCACTTCTTAATTCCACCACATGGCGTATTTCTCCCTCGTTCCTCCATTCCACCTCACTCCCAACGTTTCTTTCGCGGTTTCACTAATAATTTCCTGCAAATTCATGTCTATTTCTTCCACATTCGCCAACCTTTCTTTTATTTTCTCAAAATTTTCCTCTCTTCCCTTGCTCCCTTAGGGCTTTTTTTTCCAACTTGCCACTTTGTTTCCAGTACTCTTAATCTAGCAACCACCAATCTATGATCAGAGTTAAAACTGACTCCAAGAAGCACTTTAATATTCCTCCATCATCGCTTGTAATTCCGACACGATGAGAATAGATCGATTAATGGATTTTTGGTCAAAACTTTCGGTGCTTGGTTCCATCCATATCTCGTGAGCTTGTGAAACTCTCCCTGTTTGAAATATCTATTCATAACTATTTAACTCCTTCTCATACATAAATTTGTAAGGCTCTCTCCCTCTGGATTTCTGTCCTTTTCTCCATGTGAAACCAATATCTTTCTCACCGTCATTCTTCTCTTTATCACACTATTGGCGATGTAAAATCCCAATCAGTAAGCGCAGCATGTTGTCTTCGCCTTCACCCTCCACACTGTCCCAGGGTTGTGGAGTCGGTTTAAAAATTTTCAGACTCCGACTCAGACTCCGACTCCACCCTCTCGTTCAAAATTACCGACTCCAAACTCCGACTCTGACTCCGACCTCTTGGAAAATACTGTCGCATGCGCTACTTATTCGTGAACTGGTACTCGTTCACTTGCAGTTCCGACCACGACTCTCGACTCCAACTCCATCCCTATTTTGGAAAATTAGCGACTCTGACTCGACTTTCCTGACTGCGGACTCCGAACTCCGACTCCCTCGGTGACTCCGGACGTTACACCACCTTTAACGGAATACATCGATTAATCACGCTTGCACGTGAATCTGTTGACCTCGACGTTCCGATCTCCACGCCTTCTTCAAAATTACCGACTTTTCAACTCCGAACTCCGACTCCACCCTTTTCAAAATGTGCCGACTACGACTCCGACAACTCCACTGCTTAACCTTCGCAAAACGGTACCAACTTCCCCGACTCCGCGACTCCGACTCCCAACTCCGACTCCGACTCCGACTCCGACTCCACAACCCTGCACTGTCCTCCACCAAACAAATAAACCTCTACTTCTAATCTGATAATCCTGTTGCGGGGCATATACCTAATATAAACGGTATTTTTCCCATCAATTTTGAATGTACTTATAGTCAATCTCTAGTTTACCTCTATCACTTCCTGTATGAAACGTGTAATCTTTGGTCCAAAGATAAACCTCACACCATGTTTCTTTATCCCCTCGTCAACTTCCCTGTAAGCCAACACATATCTTCCTAAAAAAAATGGTGCCACTTTCCTCTTCCCTCCACTATCATCTAAGACATCCCAACACATCTATCAGCTTTGTCTTCATCATCTTCCCAATCTCATCCTCCATTCCTCTATGCGTACCCACATTTATTGGGGCCAATTTAATCTTTTAAATTTTTGCGCTTTTTCGATTCCCAAGTTTTAATCCAAAAGTTCTGCATAGTTACGAGGGTGTTTCAAGAGTATTGCAAGCAATTTTTCAGGCAGTGGCTTGCTTGGCCTATCCTGCCCTCACCATTGCTCCGTAAGCCGGACAAATCCTACGGAATTAATTCTCTGTCCACGAGGACATGGAGTTGGACTTCTGCACCCTTATATATATATATATATATAGTATAGGTTTTATCCTTTCAGAAGTGATATATAGTGATATATATATATATAGTATATATATAGATTATATATATTATATATAGTATATATATTATATATATAGGTATATATGATGACAAATTATAATATATATATAATATATATAATATATATTATATATATATAGTATATATATATATATTATATATATATAGTATATATATATATGATATATATTATATATATATATATCAGGATTATATATATATATATAGTATATATATATATAGGTCAGACTTTACAAATATATCTGCATGTAACTAGAGAACTAAAAATTATGCCTAAAACAAATGACATTTTTGTATCATCCTTAGTAATGATTTATAATTCAAATTCCAGGAAAAGTTTAAAAAAAATAAGAAAAGGCTTAAAGTAAGATTTTCATATTTTTTACTAATGTAATTTAATACAGTACTAGTGTGATACGATGTAGGAATCCGAAATTCCCATGTCTTACTTCCGAAAGTGCCCGAATGAAATTATTTTTGGTTCACGCTTAAAAGTTAGTTTAGTTTAATGTGACATAACATGTTTTTTAATATTCTCTGTTTCACTTAAAGCCTTTTGGATAATTTTTTTTAAATTTAAACGTATGTTTAGATGAAATTCGCAAAGATAGCAGTTGTCGAGGTCTGTCGGCCTACTGGGGGAGGACGGGGACCCCCCTCTCTGTCTCTACAAACGGCTCCAGGCCTCTAAAAAGCCGGGTAGCTCCCAAAGGCTATGGGCCCACCTAAAAAAATGAAAATTCTTCGTTACTTCGACAAACATATCGAACTGAAAAAAGCTCATTGCAAAAGTGAATAACGTGTAGTTCTCTATTTACATTCATATCCTTTTTAAATTCTTACCATGTACTATATATATATATATATATAGTATATCTATATATGATATATATATATATATATTACCTAAGAACACTCTAAGGTTATTTATTCAGATTTGCTCAGCTCCTCTAGGCCTTAAAGCGTCTCAAGTCTCGTCAGAGCTCATGACGCCTTCTATATATAACTCACCGATCTATAGAGTAATCGTTTATGATAACACACCAATAATTCTCTTCGGCTGCTCCACTCGCTAAGAGAACAATTCATACTATTTGACCCCTCTCAACGTAGTGAGTAATGGCTAACGAAATCTACTGACAGAGAGGCAAAAATGTCCACCTCTTCTTTCCCGAGCTGTTCATAGCACCCCTTCCGGACGCCATTTCGACAAGGATCGCCCCCATAAATGATCTTATCCTGCTCTCCGACAAGGCTTCCGGTCTTTTTGGAAGGTAGTGATGGGCGATGATCAGCGACTTGACGGCGAAATTTAAAAATAATTAAAGCCAATTTTGGTGAGATGTGTTTCTCTCACCGACCGAAAGACTTGTATGCGAGTTGATACTCATACGCCTCTTTGCTTATGGGCTCACACCAACATCACTCTCAGAAACTAAATGTCACGGGATCTTCCTCCCATCTGCAAATTTTGAAGTCGCCATACCCCGCAATCTGTTCATCATTTCTTCATTGATTGTCCCAACTGACCCCATCCGCTGTACGTCATTTTCCTACTCTTATGTCCATAACACCTTCAAAAATGTTTACTTCAACTATCTTGAATCCTTTACCTTACTTTAATGTAACTATTTCTTTATCTCCACCGACTGAAAATTCTCCTCAAACATTTAAAATTGATATGCATTATTAAGGAACTGTTTTAATTTAAAGACTCTTTTTATTCACTTTTATTTAATTTTGACTGAATTAATGTTTATTTTACATTCAATATTAATGTTTATTGACATTTAATAATATGATGACCAGGGCCCACCCAGAGTTGATTTTCAACCCTCATTTTTGGCCGTTTGCGTGGTGACAGTGCCAGTTCTCCCTATAGATAAACTTCTATTAATATATATATTAATAATAATAATAATATAATATATAGATAATATTATATTAACTATTACTTATATATTTTATTATAATATATTATTATAAATAATTATATTAATATATTATATTTACTTAATATCATTATATAATATAATTATATATATAGTAAGTGTTATATCATATTATATATAATATTATATAATATATTATATATTATAATATATATATGATATATAATATATATATATATATTATAGGTATATTATATATATATATAGATATATATATATATATATATATATTTATTTAAATATTATATATGTTATTATATATTAATTATATAATATTAATAGTATCATTATAGTAATAGTATATTATATATATAAATATATCAATTATTATATCACAAAATTCTTTATATTATTATAATATATTATTATCATTATTACTATATTTATATATAATAGATATATAATTATATATATATATAATTAATCAAGATTAATGTGGGTAAAATTTAAAGGGCTAGTTTGCATGTAAATGAGAACATAAAATACACAAGAGAAAATAAAAAACGCCTCACATAAAAAGCACGATAAAAGCCAATATTTCTTTCATTTATTTTTACACAAAAAAAATCCTACCCATTTATTTTTTATTTATCTAGGAGAATCGATTTCAGTCTCTTCTTTTCAATAAATTTTAACTAAATAATAAATACGGATTACAATACAATAAAAAATTATCTTCAAATTATTCAATAAGGAAAATAATTGGAAATAAATGGTTATACTGTTATTTTCTAAAACTAATATTTAAAAAAATGAAACAACTTAGATGGGTAACTTAAAAAAGGATTTTTATTTTTTCAAACTCTAATGTTCACCGTCGTAACGTATTATTCTTCTTAAAATATATTTTTTCAGCTTAAATACTTAATCAGAAGCTTACCATGACTATTAAAGACAGAGAAACAGGAAAAGTGTGCTAAAAAATATTGCATCTACTTTTATAACAATTGCTCGGTATTTAGAACCTTAAATATAAAATTTAATTTTTATAAATAATTTAGCTCAGCTGTTTTCTCTTGTAATTCCTTTCATCCTTTATTTTATTAAATTGCACTTTAATATTCTTATGTAGTTTAATATTTAAATCATATATGCTTTAGCATTATGGATTTGTTTTTATATTGTATGTATATGTATATATAAAAGTATACATTCTACAGTATTATAGATATATAGAATATAATATTATATATAATATATATAATATATATATATATAATATATATAGTTAAATATATATAAAATATATATAATATATATATTATATATATAATAAAGAAAATCGAATCAGTTGACATCATGTCATGTTCAAGGTCAATCTTATTGAAAGAAGAATTTAGTTTTAATATAATATATTATTAATTTTAAGAATAATTTCAGTATTTCCAGATACATCTTTTTTACCTCGATAATTTTTTTTTGTATTACTTTTTTGTTTATTTATTCTTTTTTTTTTTTGTCTACGGCGCAACTCAAAGTCTGTGCCTTTCAAAAATATGATGGATCCACCATTCTGACATACTAAGCACAAATACATAAATATACGCACAAGAAGAAGATAAAACACTCTTATATAAACTATAATTAATAATCCATAACTATAGAGAAATGACGAGAAATTTATAAATATCCATTAAAAAGAATGCAGCTCCATAAATCTGTCTATCCTTAACCAAATGGTTTAAAAAAAAAAAAAAAAAAAAAAAAAATCTTAAAGCATTTAAAAAAAATAATTAAAAAAAAATACTCTGTGTTACATTTCAATATATGAAAAATATCAGACAAAAATATCGATATTATATATATATAATATATATATATTATATTATATATATTATATATATAAATAAATATATATATAGTATATATTATATATATATATATATATAAATATATTTAAATATATATAATTTATATATATTATATATATTATATATATAAAATATTAATATAATATATATATTATTAATATAATATATAATATAGATATTGAATATATAATATAATTATATATATTATATAATTATATTAATATATTTAATATAATATATATTATAGTATATATATATATATTACATATTATATTAATATATATATATAATAATTATATATATAATAAATATTATAATATAAATTTAACATATATATATTAAAAAATAATATATATATATAATTATAATATAGTATATATTATTATATTAATATATATATATTATATAGATATATATATTATATAATATAAAATATATTATAATATATATATATATAAAAACATAATTTTAAATTACAAC
Organism: Trachelipus rathkii; assembly: GCA_015478945.1. Lineage (NCBI taxonomy): Eukaryota > Metazoa > Arthropoda > Malacostraca > Isopoda > Trachelipodidae > Trachelipus > Trachelipus rathkii. The sequence continues at coordinate 4,455 of JABUQX010060276.1, read as the reverse complement.
TAATAATAATTTTAAATAATAATAATAATAATAATAATAATTAATAATAATAAAAATATATATTAAATAAAATAATAATAATAATAATAATAATAATAAAATATTAATAATAATAATAACATTATATTAATGACAAAATTAATTACATTATAATAAATGGGCATTTAATACACTATTTAGTAATTTGATATATATATATATATATTATTATATATATATATATTATAATTTAATATATATATATATTATAATATATATAGATATTATATATATATATATATATATTTATATATTATATATATATATATATATAATATTTATATATATATATATATATTAATTCTTCTGAGCCGTATATTCAGCATTTGTTTTCATATAAATATTTTACTCTTTTATACGTGGAGTCATTTGAGCCTTAAAATGAACTCCTCAAAAAGGAACAACTACATAATTTAAAAGAAAATAAATAAATAAATGATATAATAAAATAAATAAATAATTAAATAAATTAAATAAAATACAAAAAAACAAACAAGAATGTAAGGTCCAGGCTCTTTAAAAAAAAATGAAAATGAGCTTAGCTTAAATTCGCTCGTGTGATGTGAATTCCTGTAATTTGTTTATTTTTTTGTGTTTTTTACTTTATTGGTGAATATTTTTTTTAGATTTTAATTTTATTTTTAATCTCAAAATTGATGTTGTTTTACTGGCTCCTCACTTTGAAAAACATGTTTAGTAATAATGTCTTGCTCAAATAATCTTTAATCTATAAATTTAAATCTCCTATTTTAATAATCTTTTCTTCCTATTTCTATCTCTCTTTTATTATATCCTATGCATACTATTTATTACCCCTAAGTTATTTATTCCTTTATCTATTATTCTATTCATCGGAAAAATGTTGTATGATACAATGCATTGCTGGTTTCAAATTAAGCGAACTTATAAAATAACGAAAAATGAAAAATATAAAACAACGATCAGCCACACGCTTGAATTTGTAACGAAAGGAATTACGTTTGAATCTGTTCGGCGTTTAAACTAAAGTATTTGTTTTAAGTGTAAATTTTTTGTAATAATCTTTTCCCTGGTAAAAATCGAAGTAAGACTATATTGAACGATAATAAAATAGGACATTTATAACGAAGCTTAATAAACATATAAGACTTCAAGATTAAAGAGCTTACATATACACACGATTGGCGAAATATCGAGAACATTATTTACCTTACGAGTCAATGTCAGAAATATACTAACTATGACGAAAACTAGGTGAGTAACTTTGAGTGGACGAAATTAATACTTGTGTAAACTAACCTGTAAAAATAGGTCTTACGATTATAAACTATACCTCAACGAACAAATAAAAATAGTAATTATAGCAAAAGTACTGACATCAAAAGATAAAAAAATTTAATTGAATAATAATAAATAATAATAAACTTCTACAAAATAATAACAATAATAAATACAATTAATATTAATAATAACATGAATAATAATAATAATTAAAATTAATAATAATATAATAATAATTAATAATAAAATACATAACATTTCACATAATAATTAATGTACATGTTTACTTATTGCTATATTAAAGGTTCCTATGAAAGGCAAGAATGTAAGTTCATCTCGCTAGATCAATCTCGCCCACCCTTTATATGATGACGAATTTGCACACCTTTTAATTGTTGCTTTGCAAGCCAATCTAAGAATTAAAAAGTTTAATTGTCTGACATGTTTCATTAACTGGCATGAGCGTCACTACGACAAACACAATTGTTAAGCTTAGCATTCATATTATTTAAATATATTTTATGTAAATATAATAACATTATACAGCTTGTATAATGTATTTATCACATATCATATATTTATGATATTTATTATTATCTTTACTATATATATATATATTATAATCTTATTATTATTTATTCAGAATTTTCTTTTCAATTAGTATTAATAAAAATATTACTAATATACTCATATATATATTATATGGTGTGTGTGTTGGGTGTGTGGTGACTACATTATTCAAATTTCAGATGTGTTGTGGTTAGTTGTTGTGTGTGTGTAGTGTGTTTTTCATATAGTGTGTATAAATATATTGTACAACAGGACTGAAAATTAATATAATGACAAATCCCATAACATTATTATAAATAACCAATTTCTCTTTCGTATATAATCAAAACTTGTTTTTTCTAATTTCCCAAGGAATCACACTTTCATTATAAAGATAGAAGAGAGGCGGTAAAGGCCAACAGAAAATGAAATGCTCTTTCAATTGGAAAATTATCATACCAAATGATTCTCTTTTAACAAGTTAGGAAAATAAAATTCGAGCCATAATGAGTAGCCTCGCTATTATAATATTTCTTTTTAACCTTTGATTTTTCTTTTTTATACTTTTTTAAATTTAATCTGTATAATATATTATTGATTTGCATGCAAGCCTTTATTAAGGAAAAGGAAAACACTTCCCGAATATTCATACTTGACCTCGTAATTACCAGTGAAGTATAATGTTCACTAACCATATTGAAATATATATATTATATATATATATTATATAATATAAATATATATATATATATATATAATATATAATATATTATATATTATATATTATGTATATATATATAATATATATTATATATTATTTAATATATATTAATATAATATATATATATAATTTATATCTATTATATATATATACTATAGTTTTATATATAAAAAACTATACATAAATCTTGATATATATTAAAAGGCTATAAATAATAATATAGTATATATTAATATAGATCATGCAAATTTCTACGAACAAAATTAATCGGTTGTATTATTTCAAATCAAAGAAAATAAAAGGTAAAAATTATAACAGAAAAATTTCAGAAAAAAACAAATTCTTCGGAGGTTGGAGTTGAATCAGAGATAGGCGAATATTATTTAATAATTTGGAATAAAAGAAAAAGTGAAATTTTGACTTTTTCTTATATTTATAATTATATTAATATTTATAGTATTATGCTAATTATTATAGATATATTTAAAAGATTTCATACATTTATAATTCATATATATATTATTAATATATATATATATATATAATATATTTATTTATTTAATATTTGGGGGGCTTTCAAAAAATAATGATTTATAAAAAATAATGTTAAACTTAGATTTATTCAAGTTAAATGTCGATGTATTCTACTAAATGATTTAGAGTAAATGTTATACGCGACACATGTCTATCTTATATTAACGAATGTCGATTTAGCTTGTGAGATACACGTTGACCTCAATGGCACGCAGGACACCCGGTGAACTACCTCTTGGCATAAACATACTGCTTAAATTAAAATAATATCAATTCTTTTCGTACAAATATAGAAAGAAAGCAGACTCTATCAGCTAGTAAGCTTAAAATATTCTCTTATTATGTGATTTTTACCTCATCTTCGTAAAAATACCCTCACCTTAAAACTTTGTTCGTAGAAAATTTTTGCATATGACCTTATATATATTATTATTATAATATTAAATAATATATATTTAAATATATATATATATAAAATTATTAATATAATATATATATATATATAGATATATAATATTATATATAATATATATATAAGAAAATATATAAATATATATATTAATATATTAATAATTAAAATATATATTAGATATATATATATATAGATATAATATATATATGATTGAGTACGCTACACTTGTAAAAATCATTGTAGACCACCACTCTTAAGAACCATTAAAATTACAAAAAAAAAAAATAAATCACATCAACAGATCTAGCCTGCTGCTAATTACGCTCTTCTTTTTTTTCAAGGGTAATTATAAAATATATATATTCTCAAAAAGATATCGAACTTTTGAAATTTTTGTGGCTACATTTCTAACAATAAAACGAGGGAATTTTAGAAACTTCTTATTGTACTTTTACTTTTACAATTAAAATTAAAAAGATCAAATAAATAAAAAAAGAATCTAAAAAAAAACTTTATTTTATTTTTAAACTTTACTTTAATTGTAATAATTTTTATTTATAAATTCCCAAGTCCCAAATTAAAAAATTAACTCATGTCCAGGTAAGTTAAAATATTTATTTTTAAAAAATATATTCCTATATATATTATATAAAAATTACAAAAATTAAACAAAAAATAAATCTATAAGCAAATGTTAAAAACGAATTATCTATTAAAATACTTTATGAAACATAAAGTGCATATTATTACCTTAATTATATTTAAAATTTTAATTTTCTGAATATACTCGCAGTTTTGAATAATTTCTCAATAAGGAATATAGTATCATATATTTAAATCTCTCTATCTATATATATATTCTATATATATATAGCACAACAATTGCAATCTTTACGCTATTACATTATTATTATTGTTTCTGTTGACTGCATCTCTCTCT